>JAQIXS010000998.1:0-35401 GCA_034700785.1 Rossiulus vilnensis | reverse complement strand
ATTTTAAATAATGGTATCTTGCAAATGTAATCTTGCACAAATTCTAGGGTAAAATCCCTGACTTTCAATTCAGCTTTTTTAAATTTCCTCCTAAAGCGTTTCATTATTTTAAAAATGGTGTTTGTAAGAAAGTTTTGTACAAAACCATATGCTAAAATCCTAGGTTTTGATCAACTTTATCCAAATTTTCGCCTACGGCGTTCCATTATTTTAAATAACGGAACTTGTAATAGAAAGCAAATTCATTACAAAAATCTTGGTAAAATCCCCGGATTTATAATAAACTTTTTCAAAATTTTCGCCTGTGGCGTTCATGCATTAAAAATATTACTAGTTGAGTGCAACTTTTTTCGTAAAATTCTCAGCTAAAATGTACATTTCTATTGTACTTTTTTCAACATTTTCGCCTACAGAGTGTTTCCTCCCCCCACCAAACAAATAGTGGTGGTGACCCCCACCCTTTAAAACATCCTGGGTCTGCCTATGATTAGGGGCCGTGGCATCCCCCAGAAATATGTCCCAGCTACGCCAATGCAGGATCTGTTGGAGGCTTTGCCATAAAACTCGCACGGGATTCCAATGCCCGGTGAGAGATCGTTTTGCATTTCCCTAGAACTCAAAATGTCCCTGCGCAATCTGACAATGAGAAAGCGAGCAAACGCAAGAACAGTCATAAAAGTGAAGATGGTTCCCACGATTTCCTAGTTGCATTTATAGACCTCTGGTTTAGCGAAGACTAAATCTGATGCTTCGACTACCCCAATTGGTGCTATGCTGTAGCGCAGTTGTTTGCAGCATGACGTTTTGGGCTTAAAAATGTGGTTCCGGTAGACAGAGCTGCAAGAGGCCAGCACTTAATGTTTATCAACGCAAGTTTGTCCCCTCGAAAGCAATCTGAACGAGGCATAACTAGCCATGTCAGAACATAAGACGTTCGCGAACGTTTTCGATCCACCTCCACCCCAAAAAAATATTTCAGTGTAAGCAAAATTGATACAATTCTTTTCAACCATTATTCCGGTTAAGGCTTTTCCTGGACTTAATGAACTCAGCTGCAACAAGAATTAAGTACGAGGAAATTAATTTAACTGCTAAAATCTCAAATCTAAATTAAGATGAATGTAGCAGTTGGTGATAAACTGCCATGTCAGCAAAAACCCTGTGGTAAAAAAATCTGACACCTACGTCTAATAATTCGTTTACGAAATAGTTAACATAAATTTAAATTGCATTATAAAATTGGTGTTGATTAGATGCCCAGGCACATTCCAGATTAGAATGCAAATTAGTCAAAGAAAGTAAATGGTGTTACGAAAAGCACAGGTATCAATGCAGAAACGATCAATACATAGTTAAGCACATGTTTGTGAAATGTTTGTTAAATTCGAAGATAATATTTTTTAATACATTGATTAGTTTGCAGTTTTTAAAGTATCTTTTGGCTGTTGGTCGAACTTATTACGATTCATTAATTACTCTAAACGCTTGTACTTGTACATGCTATTAAAATTATTACATTGCACATCGGCTCACGCAACCAGTATTTAAAATTAATTCTAGTGCAGGAATCTACTTAATGGTTCATTTCACTATCGAAAACAATGGCAGTATGCATCAATAATTTTGCAAACCTACACAATCAGCGTTAACGTCCGTAGTATTTCAGTTTAGTGTCAATCATACTTGGAACAAAAGTAGCAAACACAGACTTATTAATTCTTAAAATTAAAATAAGAATAAAATACATTCTTTGGAAAGAAATCGAATTGACAAAAAATAAATTACACGTGCCATTAGAGCATACCTAAAGATGCTTTCACTGTTGAGATCTTTAAAAAAAACGTTCGAAAACGTGTAATTCATAAATTAAATACCGAGCTTATCATAACGCATGCCAACTACGCCTGTAAACATAATTTATTTTACGTTTAAATTCTTACGCATACTTACAAGCTCGCGTATTCTGACATTTTTTGAACGAATTGTTGGTAAAAAGGTTTCGTTGATGTGTTTTTTACTATGCAGCAAGGGAATGCCACAATTTATCAAACGGATAATTTTGGAAGAAATGTTCAGTAACACGTTTTCACACACTATCAACATTAAACTGGATTTGAAAAATTTTGCGGGTAGTTTTACTCACTGTTGTAGGTGAAAACCCAAATGCCGAACATGCTTAACTTGACTAAATGTATGAGTAACAAACGACTATCCCAAAACAATGCTAATGAATAAATATACATTATAAGAAACCAATTATATTGCACACCGTAAAAGCATTCACAAAATGCAGATAGCATTGATTAGAAAGTACAAAAGGGGAAGAGTTTTAAGTCGACTTTGTGAACGGCCCTACAATCATCAGTTGATGATGAGCTCAGTAGCCTAAGCGCCGTAACGTTGCAGCGCTCTTTCCTACCACTAGACTAGAAGGCAAGAAACTGAAAGGCGCGATGATGTAAGCGCTAAAATTAGAACCTTTATGATATGACATTACGAGTGAGACTTTAGAACCTTGATATTATTGTTTACTTTTGCAAAACAAAAGTAAAATAGAAGCGTAATTTACACCATATACTTTTATAAGATAACATCCATGAAATTAGAGCTGGTGCGATTTCTGAACAGCGACTTACTTAATAAAGGTCAAAATGCAAGTCCAACTGTGAGGTAGCAAAATATAGTTGTCCAAGCGAATTAAACAGCATTTGTTCAATACACTAAGCGACAGAAGAAATTTTAAAGGTCATCTTGACAATCCAGGTGAAAAAAAACCGCATATTTAATGTACTTTTATCTCCCAATATTTTATAATTATAGTGGATAAAATAAAATGCCAACATTGCACAAGCTGCTCATGGCTACAGAACCAAATTTCGTGATTTTAGAACTGCCTCGAGGAAATTGTTGAAATCACAACCACAGAAGAAAGTATAAAAAAAAGCAAAATAATGTCATTCGTGATTAAAAGTGAATAACTGAGGAACTTAAATAACCTTGTACAATAAACCACAACTACGCACAAGCACATTTAGTAAATCATTTTTAATTTTGTGGTGTGGCTTTATAACTACTATAAATTATAAAATGCAGTCGATTTGAAAAGTGACGTTAATATTTTTCACTACTTTATGAAAAGTAGAAATAAACAATTTAGAAAAAAACTGCCCGAAATTGTTATAATGCTTCAGCTGTAGGCTGGCAATATTAAATTTCGCCAATATAAAATTAAGTGATGCAAAAAATCATAATTGCTTTAAATTTATTTAGTCTCACACCAAGAAAATTAATCATTAACGTTGATCACGAACGTCTTTCCGATAATTTTGTTGAGCTTTCGAAGCTATCTCGTTTATTCCATTGCTGCGTATTTAAGATAAATCAATACCTGTTCACCCTTATATTTATCATTTTTTTCATTATTTTCTAAAATCAGACAACTCGCATTTTCTCGAATTTTATTCTAAGCTACCTCAGATAGTGAAAAAAATCCCAACACTAACAGAAATTAGTTCAGTATTCTCATTTCTTAAGTGTTTTTAATGGTTTCTAGTACTTTTACATTTGCACAGATAAAAAATGTTTAAGCACTTTAGTCAAATATAAGAGTTATATTTTCAGAAAATCAAGCCCAAGAATATTTTCACCATCGCCTGCTTTGATTTCAGATACATACATGCATATAGGCTACATGCACGCTCTACCGTCAGCTAAATTCATGTATGCTATGACTAACACAAGAGTTCCTTTTCAGCGAGTATGCGAACATTCCCTGTCGGAAAAATGTAAATCAGTACATCGACTGGGCAATAATTTTTCGTAATTGGAAATTGGGTAATAATAGATCATGAAATCATTTGAGTCGAGCTATTAATGACTGCTAAAAGGAATCCGCAGTTTGCTTCTCAGTGACGCCAAGAAATTAATGTCGATTGCAGTAACGTGAAGGTTCTTTTATGGCATTTTTCCATGTAAAAGGAAATACAAATTCGTTAATTAACAACTGCTTTCTAATTTACAAGTAAGTGTTGCCCACTTAGCATCTCACGGAAATATAAGTATCATACAAAGCAATTTCGTATTAAAAGTGAAACACCATCTAAATTATTACCTGGTTATTAAACCAAATAAAACCATCTCGTGATTTTCTCTTGAAACCATCTGGGGTCTTGTTACTAATCATACATGTATAATGTATGTACCAATATGTGATGGCGGCTTTTTTGTATTTTAGCACATTTATAAAAATAGGGTCAATTCAAAAAGGTATTCTACAAATCCTAAATTTCCATATAAGTTATGCTTAAAAAGAGATAATTAATGGAATGCCAAGGTAACATTTTTTAAAACTACATGTAAGATGATAAATCAAGGGTTTGCAAGAAAAAATCTGTACAACATTTGCTGATAAATATGATTTATTAAAGTGATGCAGTAGGCAAACGTTTTCGTAAAATTAATCATAAATTATGGATTTTGGCTTATATTTCTCTAAATAAATTTGATCAAGTAATGGAACGCCGTAAGCAGTTTTATTATGATTTTTTAAACCGAGGTTAGAAATAGTGGATTTAATATTTTCCCACGCACGTAGTCCCACTCAGTTTACTGAAACTGCTCAGTGGCACCCATCTGTCTTTTCTGCCATACCCTAGTTAAGCCGCTGTCTATAATGAACTAAAGGTGCATGTGACAAAGTGGATGGCCTATTAACCAGTATGATCATCAGCTGTCACTTAACTATTAATGTTCAATTAGTCCACAAAATCGCTTGATATCTATACTATGCACTAATATTAAGGCTGAGAGATAGCTCTCTTTTTAATCCAAAAGTATCCGGAGAACACTGGAATCTGGATTGATGTTTATCTAAATATCACAACCATGAACCTACCATGTGTATGAAGGTGACTAGAGGTCTTGCTAAAACATTGACAGTAATCGTTATGTGATATTGCAATTTTGTTGATTAACTATGGGTGAGGTTATCATTATGTGGACAGTATCAAAGAGAAGAAAGTAGACGATATTAATATTTGTCATCTTTCGCAGGTAGAAATCCTTCTTTCACTTACGGTAACTACTAAATAACTATAATAATAATGCAAATTCAATGATCAGATACAAAAATTTAAATTTCAAGTCTTTCCAAACAAGTCACCAGAATAGTTCATTAAATAAAATATAAAGTACATTGAGTAGCATTCCTTGAGCATGTAGCATGAAATTCACTTTAAAGCATACTATCAAGTTCACTAAAATACCAAAAAATCAAGAAATTGTTCATTTTGTATAAGCAAGGCAACACGCTGTCTCAACGTTCACGGAATAAATGATTACGCCCATCTTGTACGATGGCATTTGTTGAAGTAAGATTCAGGTAATCACTGTTCGCAACGTATCACTATCTTTTCACCAAACGAAGAAATTCGTGTCGTATGGCAAATTTCACTTCTACTAAAACTGGAATTGGGCCAAAAAAAAAACACCTAAAATCCTTCAAGTAAACTCATCACACCATAAAACAAGTGATGTCTACTAAGATTTATAATTGAGAAATAGCTTTTTCCCATGAATAACGTTGATAATTTACTGTATACTCGGCGGTCAATCACCATGCACTCATCCATCCTCTCCCTCAACTCTCACCTCATTTTTCTTTTCACCGTCTCAATCGCAATCAGATCTAGATAATAAATCTAAATTCATCGTATTTTCAAGACTAAAGCACATTTGACAAGTGTGGTTAGAACTGGATTAACCGAACTGCTGTTGTCTTGCTACACTTCAGATGTGTTAAAAGACTAATTCATATATGCTTGCTTGGCGGCAATTAACCAATAATCTTCTTTTTTTAAGACCAGCTCATCATTTTTTAATACCTTAGTGACGAATAAGCGTATGGAAACTGATATTTTTGACGTATGCTCGCGAAATAGTTAAAATGTTATTGCAGTTACATCACTCGGTCAGTAAGTTAATAAAAGATCCATCTTACTAGATTAACTTGTACAGATCAGACTTCGCCAATTAATAAGTTAAAGAACATTTCCGCCAGCTGAGCAGCAAAGAATATGCTTGCAATCGAAAAGACGCCGGCCTTATGGGACCAAAGGTAGGACTCAATGTAAAGCTCTTAAATGTATTATGTAAGCACTAGACTGTGAGAGTTTGTTATTTACTAAAAAGATTCATTTCGAAATCTCTATGAATGTCAAACTCATATCCTGCAATTAAATGGCCTGATGAAAACCTAATATTGAGATTGAATTGCCGAAAGCAATTCGGTTTCGGGGGATGGAATTGAATATTCGTTTTAAATCTTAATTGACAGGTCAAATTCCAGCAAATTCAATATGTACACTGTACATGTATTTTCGGTTTATATAACTCGATCAGCTCCGCTCGAGGACAATTAAGGTTATTAGTATATCACAATAATAGCAACCAGAAGATGGTAAAAATTCAGAAAATAAAATGGTTATAAAAGCATTTGAACAAATGGATTTTTATTGTACATGAATTTAGGAAATTGTTAGAAAAAAAGATCACGGAAAACAGCTAAATAAATCGTTACCTTACCTTTTTGGTGTTTTTATAAGAGAGTGCGCTGTCAAAATGGCTTCAATTTATTATTACTGCACATGAAGATTTAAATAATTATAAATCAGAAACGATTGTAGTTTTGAAGACGTCGCATTCACAGAATTGTTATAATTATAAAACCACTTTTGAGTGATGTGTTTTAACATTTCCGTTGTAAAATTCGTCTTAGTTCTTGAGAAAAGCGTAGATTTTTCTCCAATTAAAGCCAGGCATAAATCGAAGAATTTAAACAATGAGGTGATGGGTGAACTTTCGACTGATGAAAATTTGCATATTTCTATGAAGTTCGACAGTGAAAATCCACGAGATAAACAGCCTCAACGAGGTGAAGCATCAAATGGCGGAGGACATGAGCGACACATCGGAAGAAAGCGGACACGAAACTGATGGAAATACAGAAGTCGAAAAGACAGACAACGTTAACGTTAATTTTGATCCGCAATGTGATCCAAACAATCCCAAAACGATAAAGTTTGAAGACATCAGCAAAGCAGCCTACAAAATCAAGGATGGCATTACCAAGACGTCTTGCAAAGTAAGCATCCCATAAACTTCACGGTGAAAAATAAAAAATGAGTATTTAGCTAACAACAACTAACAATACTGTCATGAAATATTAACAGTATGTGTTTTCCTTTCAATAATTATATACGCTGTTGTTTTTCGCCGAAGATTTCCAGTTGATTTTAGAGATAATTAGCGCATTCTTCTGTTTTGAAATATTTGGACCAAAAGAGCAGCAATTAAAGTACATTTTTCTTACTACATTGTATTAGCGTTCCAACATCTCTTCCTTGGTGGGAATGGAACTTTATTTTAAAAAAGAATTCAATATGGTCACCGGAAGGTAAGCAGAAGGCTTTGGGACCAAAATTTCACCCAAGTGCACCATAATTTTATGTAACGGCATTTTTAATGCTCCAAACTTTGTAATTTCACAGCTTCAAGGAGCGTGGAGCCCGATTCACTCTCATGATGCTTCCTCCTCATCAGAGATCTACAGGGGTAATTGCAGCATCCGCTGGAAATCATGCTTTGGCTCTCAGCTATCATGGCCAAAATCTGGGCATTCCAGTGACAGTGGTTATGCCAATTGTGGCGCCTCTGATGAAAGTGCAGCTTTGCCGTTCTAATGGCGCCAATGTCATTGTCAAAGGGCAAGACATTGGAGAGGTATAAGCATCCGATATTTTGTAAATTTCTCACGTTTTTAATCCCCGAATGACGTGTAATTAATTTGTTTTCCAATTGTCATTCATTAGTGTAAGGAAATCGCCCTGCGGATGGCACATGAGACTGGAATGGTTTACATCAATGGGTGAGTATAAAACTAATTTCCTTAATCAGGTTTAAAGCACGATTAACATTGGTCTTGGCTTTCTTAATAGCATATTGCCTTTCATTTTTAGATATGATCATCCTCACATTTTGGCCGGTCAAGGCACAATGGGTCTCGAAATTGTGGAAGAAGTACCTAACATCGACGCAGTTGTAATCCCAGTGGGAGGAGGAGGACTTATTGCCGGTGCTGCGTTGGCCATTAAAAGTGTGTTGCCTGAAGTCACCGTTATCGTAAGTCCCAATATATTACAATGCTGCAGGGTATGTTCCCTTTTGCAAACAATTATAGCACAGACAAATCTACGTAATCTGTCTCTTGCCACAATTATCGGCAACATCTAACATAATAGCGTTTCTTAACCCTCAAACTGAGTGCAATTCGATAAAACTGTGGGAATATAACATCCTTTGAACAAAACCTTCCAACAACCTTAATATCAGAGATCCAATTAAACTTATAATAATGCGTAATATTTTCATGAGTTGACATATGAAAATGCTGGCAAGGACAATGATATTATCAAAATGTACAGCATCGTTTAGCTTTCATAATTATACAATTCATACTTTTTTTTACAATACAAGTATGTAAACAAACTACAGGGTATCCGAAACGTTTAAATAGGGTTTAACACCTACACTTACAACAAACCCTTTTTACACTTGTGGCTACATCGCTCGAAGACAGATATGTTAGAGCCGATTTCTGTCGGAAATATTGATAATGAGCCAGTTTCAAAGATCAATATATTTTGTATGTCACAATTTTTAGGGAGTGGAACCAGAACGCTGCGCCAGTTACTCAGCTGCGCTTAAAGCCAACAAGCCAGTTAAAGTAATTGCTCAATCCACGCTGGCAGATGGTAACCAAATATTGCCGATTAGTGTCAAGCCATTTTAATGACACATTAGAAGGTGAAGGGCTAAAATGTCATTTTCAATAGGCTTGGCTGTGCCAATGGTCGGAGTCAATGCGTTTGCAACTGGCAAGTCGTTAATTGACAAAGTGGTGACAGTAAGGTACGAGTTATTCTTACCTCATTACTCGTGCAATTTGAGTAAATATCCAAGTATCTTACGAAGCTGGTGTTCATTGCGTTCTCATGCAGTGAAGAATGGATCGCCATTGCCATCTTGCGGTTAATTGAAATGGAAAAGGCTGTAGTGGAAGGAGCGGGGGCAGCTGCCCTGGCCGCCATCTTGGCCGGCCAATTGCCAGAACTAAGAGGAAAAAGGTATTTCAGACCTGGGCTTACCTTGAACCTGTTCTATTGTAAATGCATTAAGACACTGAACAAGTAATAATCAGGATGTTGCTTTCAATGCAACAGCTTTTTTACATTATTAAGAGGTTAATAATCTCTGCAATTGCAATGTAGTCGGCAATCACTGAAATAAATTAACAAACGAGAAGAATTTCTTCCAGTCTAGCAATGTGTCCACTGCTTTTATTTACTGGTTTTAGAGTCTAGTCTAATCCAGCGCTTAATCCAAAATGATACTTCATTTCACGATAAGTTGCATGTTTCGCATTGAATAAATTAAGTAACAACCAAGGAATGCTAATCATTTTGCACCTGAGAAGAAAAATGTTTTGAAGAAATGTTGCAAAATTAAAGGCCAACTTTCTCCATACATGAAATGCTTCAATAAACATGAACTCATTGCACTTCTGATCACAAAATCATTTGAAAAAAGTTAATGTGAAGTAATAATGACCCTTTGATGCTTCAGAGTTGTGGTTCCACTTTGCGGAGGAAATATCGACACGACTGTTCTTGGGCGATGCTTGGAGAGGGGTTTGGCAGCCGATGGACGTCTGGTAAAGTACACGGTGACAGTGAGCGATAGACCTGGAGGAATAGCGGAATTAACGCGTTTCATGGCTAACTTGGGAGTCAGCATTAAGGACATCGTACACGAAAGGGCTTGGCTGACAACTGACATCTATTCCGTGGAAGTAAGTCACACATGTCAACAATCTGATCGCAGTAGATAGAATCGCGTTCAATCGCACTGATCTCCCACAAATCTTTCAATCTTAATAAATCTTCTCTTGAATTGAGGCCGTACTAAGTAGGAAATCCAACTCTGAATTCAAAACGGATGAATGGCAACGTTGTCCCCTTCCATTTATGAAATTGCATTTTATAACAGTTGATAAAATGCGGTGAAATGTCTTAGGAAACACTTTCGCAATGTTCGGTATTGAAAATATAATTGAAACGGTTCGTTTAATACTCGTAATGCATTGCGAAATGAATAAAATATTTCATTTTTCGATACCAACTTATTTCAATGCAACTATGTATTTTCAACCAATATAATAATATAAGTGAAATGCTTTAAATAAGTAATGTCATCGAATTCATTTCTCCGCAAATTCAGCCACTCGAAATTTAAATCAATGATTGCATTAAGGCTGAGTCAAACGACCTCCCGCAATGCAAAATCGAAGCAAAAATGTCAAGCACCAGGTATTCGTTTCGCTTGGCATTAGCGTTTTATTCTGTCAATATCTTGGACTGCAAGGCATAAAATACTGTTTCGTTTTCAGGTAAAGGTGATCTGTGAAACAAAGGACGGCGAGCACGCACGGGAAGTGGAACAAGCATTGCGACAACAATACAAATTTGTAAGAATAGGTTAAACTAAATCTGCAAATGTAAATAACTACGAACGGAATATGCATGGCACTCACATTGCCAATAACGGTTGTATTACATTTATTCGTCTTAAAGCTCAAGTTAACTTTTTCATCAAACCACATATGAGAAAAAAATCTTCACCGTAATCATTTTACGAGAAAATCATATTTCAGAAAGTACAACCAGTGACATTAGGAATATTCGCAAATATTTTTAATATCATATAAATATCTAACAAACGCATGTGAGCAGAGATTAAATAAGTCATGACAACAATTCATCAGTAGAAAATTCTCTACAATCGTACTTGACAGAAACGAACTGGTGCATTGTAAACAAAGTGAATAATGCTTGTGCAAACTTGTAACAATTGAAGTTTTAATTGAACTCATCCGGAAACAAAAATGTTATAATGAAACATTTTAAACTTATGTTGTGTACGTAGAAATAAATATTATTATATTCGGCAAGTAATATAAACACGATTTTACCTCAATTCCAATGGAAAATGGCTCATTATATGCGTAAACATTTATTTGAAGAAGTGGTTAACCAAACCATTCTTAAAATGAGCGAAAATGAAGTGTACGCAATAATCGTTAAGGGCAAAAATTCCAAGTTATAACTCCAAACTCAAAGGAATATCGACCATAGGTATACAAAAAAATTGTCAGCCTTAATCGTATTTTAAACGTTATGTTAAATACCTGTCAATGTGGCGACATAATTTAATTCTGCAATTTGATAGATAAAACACTTCCATATATTAAGTGACACTGCCTTTGTGTGACACTAGTGTTTTTCGAATTGCATTCCATCAATTCTTCATATTACATCTTCAACTTAATTTAGCAAAAATTGGTACATGAGAAAGAATCAGAATACCAAAAAATATGAGATATAGATGTGCATTTACATTTTTTACGTGTAAAACCCATCAACGGTAACTAATATATTGAAATAAAGAATACTTTGTTGTTACTTTAATTGTGTCCGACAGACAAATAAGTTTAAAAGAAATGATCAATGAGCTCATCTCAACTGCTTCAACGCTATTTCAGGGAAGGTTATAAATCATGAGTGAACGGTTTATGATTGCTCCATTATTTGCGATCGCTTTCTACAGCACAAATGTCACAGCTATTAAACTAAACATCTTGAAAGACATCTGTCACAATCACGAGTGAAATCTCTTTAAAAAAAAATAAGTGTTCATCTTATCTAAAAATGAATGTTTGCTCTCACGCAGCTGGATTCCTTCCAATAGCAACAGGCTCTGCTGTATATAAAAATCTATACGAATTTCAAAAATGCTCACATGACTGACTACATTTGTGGTTCACTACTTACGCAACGCTAAGATGGAAACTTGTTTTAAAAAAGAAAAAAAAACTTAAATGCCTTGCTTCATTGAAACAGAGCACTTGAGGTTGAAACATTTATGCGAAATCCAAGAAGTCCACAGCGGAATTCAATTTCGGTTCAAATCTCTTCAAAGTTTATTTATGTTTTTCCACGAACAGGAAAGGTAAACAGATGTCCATTATAGTAAAGCTACGTTCCTTCTATTCAATACGCATGTATTTCCTGGTATCAACTTATTTGACATTGGAGGAAAAGCGACCTTCAAAACGAAGAAATCCGTTTTCTAAATCAAGCTATAGAAATAATAATGCAACCATCATCGATCATTTTCAAGACATGGAAATCCTTTTACTTTTATGCGTACTTTTCACACCAAGAATCGTGACTTCAATTACTGCAGTGAATTAAGAGTAAGACTGATGAATACAGGATTAATGCATTGACGGTTCTATTGAAAGTCGGGGATGTTCATTCTAAATTATTCTAATCAGGCATTTTTTATAAAAACACAAGGTCATAATTGATAATAAAATACGTCAAGATTGAAAGTTAGCAAGTCGGCAAAGAAGACAACCTCAACCATTTTGGTTTAGGACAATCATAGAGTGACTGGAATGGCTAACTCATAATCTCACTGTTAAATAGTTCTCCATATTTTGTTACAATACAATTTGTAATTTATGTACAGGTACACGCCGTATATAAAAACAGATTGAAAACGGCACAGCTAACACCTTTTAACTAATCCACTACAGTTCATTTGGCTATACGGACCATGTACTTCTGCACCTCCTTATGGGCTGTGAATAAAATGCACCAAAGTGCAAAGGGCACATCCAGAGTGGGGCACCTAAGCACGTTTCATCCCAATACCTATTGTTTATTGGAGAATAATCCATTACCGTCATAGTCTGTTGCTCATCATTTAATTCAATTCAGTGGCCTAAGAGAATTTCGTCTTGATCGCATCGTCTCAAATTGGAAATCTTTGCTCATTTGGGTAACGTTCGAACCTGGACACAAACATTACTGGTATACTGGTAACAAATCTAGCATAGTTTCGAATTATGCTTAGCTATTCTCAAAAAAAGTTTGCTTTGGTGTCCCCATTCCGGTTATTTTTTGCATTCACCATAGGCTCAGTAGAATGAGTTATTTAAAATGTCATCAACTCTGGGCGTTGATGTCAAGCATTGTCATTTTTATCACTATTTAAGGTGAAGCCTTTTTTTTTAATTATTTTTTTATGTATTCCTTAACTGGAGTACTTTTTCAACGAAAGCCTTCCGAGACATTTCAGACCTGGCGCAATGGCAATAGGTTTTGTTTTTCCTCAAGTGAATCTTCTTCTGCACATTATCTGGGTCTATAGAATTCAACTGATTTCAACAGATGAGCCTTCGGCCGCCTGTAACTAACTTCTCTTGATATATCACCGTGTAAGGAAACCATGTTGGGTGTCCTAACTTGAAGATGGCGCTGAAGCCGGGCATCGGGCAAGAGACTGCACACAAATATGAACGTTTATGAGACAACTGGCATATCAAAAATGTCTTATTTTTACACATTGGCCGTGCGGTCGCTGCTGTGGCGCTTTTGGAGATTGGATGTGGGAGGCGTTGAGGATGAGGAGGCTGATTGTGAGAAATTAGGACCTTTGGTCGGTTTACACGAGGTCTTGGTGGACTGGTGGGGGGAGGCGCCCGTGGAGCATGACGGTTTCACGTCATTGATGGACCTCCTGCTCTGGTTCAGCTCTTTTAACTTCGGATTAGGTACGCACACGTATACTGGTCGATAGAGGACCACACTTTCGCTCGTTTCCATGGTGCCATCGTACACCTGACCAAGCTGAAATTCAGGCCCAATGTACATGCCACCTTCGACGTGGTCACTGGCCACATCTAAAAGTCAACAATTCATTTTTATTCCACATGGGGATTCAACACTCAAACGTTACTGACAGCAATGTCACGATCAGATGAATAAACCATTCGTGCTTACGCATTATGCACTTCATTCTTTTTCCACAGTGCAACTGCATGCGAAGGAATATGATGACTATAAACAGGGTTTCCCCGAGAATAAAATTGTTCCACTTCCCTGAATTTTACATTTTTAAACAAATTTCCCTGACACTAAAAATGTAAAAATATGCTTTGTGAATATGCAAGGAAGGCTATATGATGGAGAATTGGGAATTTCCCACTCCTATAGCTGCGGGACTGACTGAGTGTGCATGGCTTGATTTTGGTGTTAATTAATACATGTAACTAGCATTGATATTTAATGGATTTAGTACTGTAAATTCTAGGATTTTTCGCAAAAGTTCCATGCCGTTAAAAGTCTAAAAATCCATTAAAAAACACGGAACATTTAAAAAAAGCTGGTTACCTTTGATTTCACACAGTGACATTACGTGCTCTACCTAGATGATATCAAAGGACGGAAACTTTATGATTAATAAACTACTGAAAAGCAGCTGAATATCAGTACATTAAACGGGAAATGCCTGTATAAATGGGACGGATACGCTATTTTAATCAGTTTTAAGTGCGATTGAACTGCAAATAGTATGGTCGGTCAATTTTTCTTTTCCGGCCTAACAAACGATCGAAATATTGTTTCACATTAAAATTAACATTAATCGTATGTTTTTATCACCTTAAAAACGTTTTTATGCGACACAATATATTACATAATTATTTTATTTATTTTTACTGTACATGAATCTAAAAAAAACTAAGCGGGACTTAGTCCCATGGGTCCTGCTTAGACGAATCATATCATCTAAGTAGGGGTGGTGGGTTACGTAGTGTAAAGGGGCACATTCCAAATAGATTTTCGCTTGAAACAGATTTCGAATACGAATTCTCTGTAGTATATATATATATATATTTTTTTTAAATAAACTTCACTATGAAAAATATTTCGTTCTTTTTTTTGTAATAAAGACTTTGCAAGAGTACGTTATGTTCCTTTCATTTTTTCATACAAGCCATTAAACTAAAGCATGCTAGAGATGATTCCCAGGATAAATGACTCTTACATATTTAAATCGGGAGTAGCTTTCTTTCCTTTTGTCGAAAATTTAAAAACTTATAACGTTGACGTGCATTCTTACGGTGTTACCATGGAGAATATTACCAGTCAAGCGAAAATAAACAATATGTGGAGACAACAATGGCAAAATCAATGAAAACGATGATAAAAATGTCTGAATAGTGCGAAGAACATGCTGTTCGTGTCAACGATTCTAAATTATACGGCGGTGAAAAGTCATATCTAAAAATACTTTTCCCATCAGTTTTCTCATTATTAAAACAGTCATGTCTGATTCAACTCCCCTGCGCTGTATATTAAATACAACGGAAGTAGATAATAAATTCTGCAAATAAAATTACACAAGCATTTTATCTCAGCATAAGAACGGGGCAGACTCATCCTAATACCTTCACGGCAATGCAAGGTTAAAATACATTTTCGTTAAAATCATTAAGGACAAAAATGATTTATAAATAATGCTGAAATATCTGGGCCACAAATATTAAAACGCTAAATGTCTCAAATGATTGCTATAAATTTAAAGCAAATGAATATCTAAGGTGCTTTGGGCAACAATTGTCATTACTCATTTAATCGGTTCCTGATTACCCTTCAAGTATTTAATCGGCGCATTCATATTTAAATAAGTTACAAGACGAATGACTAACTTTTATCAACCTGAGATATTAATCTGTGGAATAACACAGAACATGTGCTACTTTTACGTAAATGGCTAATTCATCTGATCGTGACCAATACCAACTGCGATTGCAGTTCATATCCATATTTCATTATTTCTGATCCAGAAAAAAATGACAAGGGTCAAGGTACTGTGATTGACCCTACTTTATTTTTAGAAGCGATCATTGGAAGACACCTGAAGACAGGGGTGTCAGATGTCCTTTTGACAACCACCAAGATTCGCTACTGTATCATGCAGTTGAGCTTTTTCTTGAGAAAACGTTTTCATGTGATATGCAAATGCTATCTACGAAGATGACTGCTTTGAGTACTCCTCGCTCCATCATCGCAATGCAATGCACGCCTTTTTTTGACAAAACATCTCATTCACAACGAGCATGTGCATTGGTGAAAATCCCAAGTGCTCAAGCTACATGCTGTGTACCAGACGTGCCATTTTATTTTGCATGACATCGCGCCATTTAGCAGCTTATAGGGCGTGTATAAAGGCCAAAGGATTCACATACATTAGCAAATACACAATGAGCATGCTAATGGCTACGCATTCGCAAATATGTAACGTTCGGAAAGGTCACCAGTTACCAGCAATCATTAAAGCAAGCACTAAAACCACCCATTCCATAAAAATAAAAACCTAATCATATCTTAAAACCACATATCAATCAATCCAAGCCAAGTCGCAAGAAGAAAAGAAAAACGTAGTGCGCTTTTTTATTATGTGAGCAAGCACATCCTGCCACATCCAATTATTAAAGAATGAGCGATATGTAGAAGGAAGTAAACGCGAAAGAGACTAAATATAAAATAATACGACTAGGCAGTCACTATGGAAACAGCTATTTCCTATAAAAACACGGGCTTACCATATTGTATTTGAGGCTGTTGGTTGGAATTAGGAATCCGAAATGGACACGTTGCTATAGCGATTGGAAAACTCATGTGCAAATCATCCCCGGACTTCTCCAATTCTAGGCAAACCTTAGAAAGCAAATAAACAAAACGGCATATAAGCAGGTAGCAAAATGCGCGTTGGCGCCAATATCAAGCCGCACATGGCATTTCAATAAGGTTCCATTCAAAAGCAGCATTGCGCAAGACGAAAAGTCAAGATTTCATTCTAGGATCAACGACGAACGATTTTCAAAAGCTTTTCAAGGAAACGTGAATGAATGCATGTACAATGTAGATTATGTTGGAGATGTAAGCTGCAGCCACGGGCGCTTCAAAATTAGCTTTAGCGAACAAGACTTTCTAATTACACTAGAACTTCCCGGAACCACACTCCTACGTAGGAAAAATATGCCAGCAGCTAACTGGAAAAAATGAGTGAGTATAACATGGAAATGTTTTAAGGCTACCGGAAAATACCATTTTAAGCTACGTTTATGGAACATATCAACTTAGCGAGCTTCCGGATAAAAACAACATTCTAAAATTCAGTTATCATGATTGACAAACCATCCTTTTGTCTGTAATGCACACCAACCAACGATATACATGTACATTTATATTGCACGACGTACATGTCCATATACATAACAATAACATTTAATAAAGAAATTTTAGACTAACACGATGGTGATAATGGAGTTAAGAGGGTGATAGTCACTGCAAAACATGAAGCGGTCATCAATCAGATATTCCAATTACAGTCGACTCTCGTAATAACGAAGTGTCCGGCCCTGGCCAAAATGGCTATACCTCCCAAGGCCAATATAACGACCACTGTAGGGCAAAAACCTCGATATAGCGAGCATACACATACATATATACATAACAGCAGCATGAAAGAATCAGTAAATGTAACAGGAACGAACTCATTTAATCTCAGCATATTCGATTGCAATTAGTTCTGATTATCGATATTCCTGATTACAAAGGAACATATTTAAGAAAATAAAACATGGGCGCGATTACCGTTCAATTGCTATTGGTTTACTTAAAAATGCACAGATAGCTATCTGAGCATAACTTTATGCTCAATACCATTTGTATGTATGTCTGGCTAAGACTGGCTTTCACCTTGTAGGCCGACAAATCTCTAAGGTCAGAAATACTTTTACTCAGTGTATTACATGTACGTGTTAAGAATTCAGAGCTATATTTCCTACTTTCTAACCTTCCCTTTATGCGAACCCACACCTGTTCCCATTACATGATTCGCCTTATTGTTCGCTAATCCATGCATGGCTTTTAATTTAGCTGAAATATGCTCACATAAACAAGCATTACCTTGTTGTGAATTTACAGTACTGCAAGCTGAAAAGAAGAAAGTTCTTCATTTAACTAGTGCATTAGCATAATTTACCGTTTAAGCTGGGAAAAATAACAAAATAAAGAGGTGAAATAGGTCAATTGAGGTAGATGTCGCTAGTAAATTACCGTCTAAATACCCTGCTAATATATCACGTAACCGTATAAGATTCCCCATCTTTTCAGATTATCATTCACCTTCGGATTCATTTTATCATTTCCCCCAAGGCAGCTCATGAGGAATTACACGTCCTTTCAAATAAGCCAGACAATTGCGTGAAAGAAGTTCAAAAGCCCACGGGATATCTTATGGCCATAGGTCTAAAATCGATTATTCAAGACGAATTGGTGATATTGCGTCGACAGAAAAGACATTGTATATGAGTGTAGCTGATATATGAGAGCGATAGCAAATCTATACTTAGAATGCTCTTGCATCTATACAATAAGCCTCCTTTTAACTTCATTCATGCTTATGCGAGCCTTCATTAAGTGCATTATCGGGCAAATTTGTTCAATTTCACATGTTTCAAGCAATCCTTTTAAAAACAGCAAGCGTCGAATATTTTTATTCAGATTCTAAGCGTAAATAAGCATGTTGTAGCAGCCATATCTTTAATATTCCAGCATTACAATAACCTAATTTAAATTCATTCTTGTCTACGCGAGTGCTAATATAGGCATTATTGTGCAAATATCAGCAATCTTAATATTATTCAATCAATACTGTAGCAATCACTGTTTGTAATTCTCTTATACTAAAATAAGCGCCCTATATGTCAAGTATAATGCATGTCCATCATGAATTAATGTTGAATAAACATTAGTGCTTACATTATTTATTATCAATGCATAATTTTTTTTTTCCGTTTTGAACTGGTCGTTATTCACAAAAAAGTGAAAATATAATGGAATTATAAAAACTATAGCCCTTTTTTTCGAAGGTAATATTTTGGAGTTCTTTCATGTTTATTTGATTTTATTTAATAAATAAACGGGACCTTTAAAACATAATGTAAAAAACTAAAGTAAAAAAATAAATTTCGCATTCATAATAAATAATCGAAGCAAACATGAGTAAGGGAGCATGATAACATTTTTGCATAATGAGTATTTCAGGCTGTCTGCTTTCAGGTAGCCTTCAAAATTAAGGAATTATCAAGTTGATATCTAAAATTCTACATCTTTCAAACAACGCTTGAATTCATAGTTGACAATTTGTTTACACGGTTCTTCCCAGTTTCAGAAATGAACGTTGCCGACAAATAAATTGGAATAAAATGTATTTCCGAAGCTATTTGCGCATTTATTCCATGTCACAGTATGTGGTGTAGAAATCGATCTCGCCTGAAAAAATTGTAAAAAAATTCAGACAGAAGCATGCATGATAGAAGCTGCATGAAAGATCGATAACCCCTGCGAATGAAAATAGACACGTCTGATGGCGCCTAGGTTATGGCGATATATACCGAGGTATGTTTTAGTGCTTTAATCACCAGATCATGATGTCAAAACGTATTTTATAAGAACCGACGCTAAAAATAGGTGGAGAGAACGCCAAAGGGTATAAAAATGAATAGAGGTGATAACATGTAGGCCTATAAGTGAAACTCCCCATGTGCTTTTCGATCCCTTAAATGGTAGTCAAAGAAAACAAATCTCCCAAACGCATTTCTAGGTTTGGTATCACGCATAAGTGGTCAATTTTTATCCCGATCCATTACAGAAAGGCGCAATTTTCGTCAAATCAAGTTGCAGAAACGCCTTTCCGAATGCATTATTTCATGCCAACCACTGTTTCGTATAATGACATTTAGCAAAAAAGCTTTCGGCACATCTGTTTTCGTGCTTTAAACTAAATGCTTTTTATGGGAATGTAAGCCCATTCTACACCATTGAGTAGCTGCTGTTCCCAACAAATATTTAAGTGAGACTCGTATTTGGTACAACACTTGTATTTGCATTTTGTCAAGTAAACCAAATGTAGTTGGATGCATTACATTCGCGATTAGCGTAGGACAGTGGTCCCCAACCTTTTTTATCGCCGCGGCCCGCTGAGGGAGGGACATTGATTGTTTATATTTTAGATTGTTTTGATTTAACAATTTTAATTTAATTATATTTAAACATATTTTCAAAATAAAATACAGTTACACCAAAAAATGAACATAATGTGATTTAACATTTTAACTCACTAGAACGCTAAATCAATTAGAATAATTTCTTGTTCCTTGGGCGGCCCGGGGGGGGGTTGGGGACCACTGGCGTAAGAAATATGCGCATGTGCCACTGTACATTCATTATGCGCTGCTTTGCGTGTCACTAGGCCATTACCATTTCAAAAAGAATGAAAGCAAGCATGAATAAAGTGTCAAATTAGTAGAAGAAAGCTCGATAATAGCGACCGACCGACAAATGGCCTGGTCGATTACCGATGACTTACAATGTGAAGACGGGTAAACATAGGTCACATGACTGCAATGAATATGCCACAAAAGGCTCCATTTTGTTGATTCAAAGTGTAAACACTTTGAGCAATCCCATGCGGGTCTCAAAGCTAGTTCCACCAGCAACAGTGCGGAACTCAACATTCCTACATTTTATATAGCGCACAAGCAGTAGGGATGTGGCAACAATGGAATATCAGTTTTTAAATAGGTAACGTTTTAATTGTCGTACTTGCGTGTTTCATTGAGTACACAATCTAATACTGAGCTAAGTATTTGACCAAAAGAAACCGCATTTAATATGTCAAAAGGTTCACTGAAACAACAACACTTTTTGCTCTAATTATCTACTTCTCATTATAACATCAACTACGCGGAGCACTTTTTGCTCTAATTATCTACTTCTCATTATAACATCAACTACACGGAGCATTTTTTGAACTAATTAACTTCCTTTGTTTATAAAATTGTCTTCGTTTTAAATTAGTAAAAACAGAACAAACTGTTTGACGATTATAAAACTGCTGACAAACCTCTATAATACATCGAAACGCCAAAGCTGATAGACGCATACTTGACGTGAAGACAAAAATATATCCTACATGTATATAGCCAACCACATATAGTTTTTTACTTCTGTACTTTCCTCCATCATTTCCTGATTTTGGAGTGTTTTCCGGGGTTTTTGTTGTGTTAGGTTCATTTAGAAGGCACGTATTGATTATTGCCGGCAATGTAGTACAAAAGAAGTAGGCTATCATGCCTTCTTCCGTTCTGTCCAAATACCATTTTGGATTACTTTATATAAGCGTTTGGTTATTTTGGATCTAAGATGGCTTTGAGGTGGCAAACATTATAAGCACCATAACAGAATTAGACGCTAAAGTGGTCCTGCGATGGCTTGAGCGACAGAGCGTGCCAAAATCATGTAAAAATTATTTTCCCCAAACCGGGATATTAAGCCCATTCCAATCGCGCACATCGCACCTTAAAATTCCAGATCCCGGTGACCATCTTATGACACGACGTTTAAACGACTTACCTTTAAAACGTAATAAATCTGGACTAATCTGCAAACGCCGACTAGCGTGGGCGGCATCACAGGCACCACCAGGCTGGAAGTGCTGTCAAACTTGGACCTCGTGTGGGGATGAACAGCATCGCCGATATATTCCAACACCACATGATTGAGGTCTTTACTTATTCCAAGGACCCCGTGATCGATGAAGTATTCTACATACTGGAAATAATCAGAGAGTGTAGGTTACAAGTCGTAGCCATACTGAACAGGAAATGAATGACGCCTGAGCCAATGCGGTACCTGTGTTAATTTCACTTTAATCCTGGCATCTTCCTCGCTTTGGTTGTCGATATCCGCTTTTAACTTGATGCTTTCCCCCGAGCAATAGGCACTCCTTTCCAGCTGCGTCCTCAAATTAACTGGACCTCTTTTGCAGCACAGGCAGCAAGTGGCCCGCTTATCCTGACCATACATGGGTTTCTGGGTGTCAAAAAATGCAATGCAAATGAGGGTCTGAGTTGGCGCAAATTGAAAATGCGGCTGATAATGGTCCCAAATTATCCATTTATATTTTTGCTTCATGTCTACTTTAGCCTTGGATAAAAGGAAATCTTAGACCACTTACAAAATCTCAGCCTCATTCATGATGTTTGGTGAGCAAGAGCGTATATTACAACAATATAGCGCCTAGCGATGGATTCTGCGACACACGACATTTTGTCAGTGGACAGCACAAATCGAGTTAATGGCCGCCGGGCGCCACGTGACGCACGCAACATATTGTCAGCAAGATTGCTTCATTAAGGAGGCATTTGGCGAAGGTCGACGGTGAAAGGAATCTCAATTGTTAAGGAGGGTTCCTGTAGCTTTAGGCGGAGAATACAAATTCCGAGATTTTTGGAAGTAGGATGATAATTCATTAATTGAAAAATCTTAAGGTCATCCCATAAGGAGACCCACCATGCAAAAAACTGCCCCATTTTATAATATAAAAATAAAAAACAAAAAATGTCATGCAGCTTCCGAAGTAGGTTGCATTGCAGGGAATACTGATTTCATGACGTTTTTTAGTTTCAAATTTATTGAAGTTTTTAAACATAAATAAAGGTAAGATTTTTAAATAATAAAATATATCTCAGGTCCTAATGGACGACGAATTCTACACGGGCAAAAATAAATTTAGCAATTACAACAAGTATTTGGATCAAAATGTGGGAGTCATTTATGAGCTTTGTGGCCATCGAGGAAGGCTACCGCGTCCATCAAGAAGAAAAAGTTTTTAAGTGCCTCTCTTATGTACATGTAGGCTACGTGAAATGAGAACTCACAACGCTCAAGAATGTCATCTAACAATTGGGAAAAAACACATTTTTCGCTCATTCCAGACAGTAATCTTGCCCCCACAAAAAACGCCAGACAGAAAACAACGTTTTATAACATGCAGTATACATGTTTGCTAGCTATGATCCTAACTTTTTTGGAATGAAATCGACAAGCCAAACTGGAGAAATATTACTTTCCCTGGTTCAACCAAATTAAGTCGAAAAGTTTGATTTCACATTACGTTCAACTTGATGGTGTGCCAGGAATACCACGCAGGTACACATTTTCGAGTATATTACCGGCCACTTGCGTTGCCGCATTGCATTACCGAAACAAGACTTCATCGGCAGCGTCTAGAAAGCCTTTCGCAAAGAGCTCTGCCTCCTTACCAGATATTGGTCGTCCATGCAATCAATGTGCGGTCCAATGATGGTGAAATATTTCACTCCTTGAGGGGGCGAAGCGTAGGGGATGTCGACGGTAACTTTGACGTAGTAGCGGATGGTGCCCGCCTTGCTTTCGAACGAACATGGAAGAGCACTTTCCGGCAGTTGAAATCGAAACGGAAATGTATGCGTCCCGCGAGGAAGGATGGGGACGTTCCCCTCGGGTTTATCTGCGAAGGAGGCAAAAATAGCGGATATAGCATCGAGCACTGGCGGTGTCCATAATCATCGCATTGTGCTTAAATATAAAGCCCTTCAGTTCGTGAAATGAAAATAAATAAAACGGGGTGGAGATGCTAGGCGTGAGATGCCATTCTACGGTAGAGGATCGATGGAGAAAAGAGGATTCCCTTTCGTGTCGCGCAGAATGTAATTAGTTCACTCTTTAGCGACGTTCTGAGAACTTAGCGTGGCGGAGCTTTTCCCGCCAGAAACACTTCTAGAGGCCCCCTTCTCACCGAAATTTCATTTCACTCGCATGAACTGCTATTGTGCGGGAGTTCAATGTCGGTCGCATCCCGCGGGGTAAGTCGTTGAGACTGTAACCGAGTAATGCATTAAATGCGTTAGGAGAAATACACGCGACATTATCCTCAACTGAAAAAGATACGTGCGCAGCAATTGGCTAAATGGTGGTGTCGAAACCTTCTCATTGTAATTCCAACGGCAGTTTCTTGGCATCCTCGCAGGCTCTCATGGTTTATAAATCAGTTTCAATTGGTCCAAGTCGCCAAATAGAGTCATTTTCATAAGGAGCTATGCACCGTGCGATTTCCAAAAACAGCAAGTTCTCCAGCGACGTTAACATGGTTACCTATAAAGGGCATCGAGCTCCCGCATTTCTAGGAGTCAGCGGATTTGCGGGAAAATTCCACAGACCGAAACTCAAATCAAGCATCCTTCACAATTACGAGAGCATCCCCTCGCTCTTTCAAGAAAACACGCGTGGGTGGCCCACGATCGTGGCTTGCTGCCAGTTGAGAGGATATCAATCCAGCAGCCTTTAAAACATACCAATGACCTTTGGAGATACACCAACCTCTTTCACAAACAGCTGCCGATGTGCAAAATAATACATCAATGTATATGTATGCCGTAAATAAAGTACTTAAACATCAAATATAAACACGACTAATGTAAACAAAACACACAAGTGCATTTCCCCATGTTATTGTCATGATGGTATTGTTTATTGCTAAGAACAGTACGTGTATATACATGTATACTTGCTCCTCTAAATCTCTAAAAGCTAAATTCTCTGTATCCTGAACAAGTTGTTTTGTAAACAGTATCCTTTCCATTGTTATAAATAAACGTGTTCTACTTCAAATTATACTGATGCATAAATGACAGAAAAGTTAAAAAGAATCGTAATCAGTATTTTATATTAAACTAATAATGAGCATCTTTAAATGAAAAAATGTCCTAATAAATGTAATGTTTGACTTTATAAACATTTTATGACCAAAACCACATGGCAGTACACGTTCAAACTATCTTCTACCCGGTGTCTTTAGCGGTGTTCTGTTATCATTTATGAATTATTGCAAAAATGGTGAAACGCATACAAATGCATGAAGAAACGTTTATGAAAAGTATACAAACGGCAAAACTCTTTTAAAATAAAATACTCATCAATAATTGCAGATAACTGCAAGTCGTTCGCCGCTGCATTGAGAATCAACATCATCCTACCACCGACATCTTTCAAGTTAAAAATGGTAACCAGTCTTCAAAAGTTACAAGAAAATAATAAATGAAAGTTTAATTTACATTGTCAGTTTCGAATATCTCTGACGATTTCCTTAAATACCCCGTTGTTTTGACACATAAATAATAAACATTATTTTATTATTATTATAGAAAACATTCAAATATTGTAATATATTAGAAAACAACCTGTACATCTATTTGGTATATCACATTTCTCAAACAAGGAGTGCTTCCAAAAAGGAATTGTTTTTATATGGGAAGCGCGATATTATCGCAAACTGTGTGCGAAGCAATTGTCGGCTACCGACAAGGTCGACTTCAATAATTATGAATGACGTTGTCTGATGTTAAACAGTGACGAAAAGTAAAAAAAAATACATATATTGAATTCTGCGCCTACCTTTTCCCCAGATGGTACACCTGTCATCGATGAAATATTGGTCATCTTTCACAGTCCTTCGATCACCACTCACAACCACTTTCCATTCAGCATGGGATTTGCCCCGCAAACCAACACGAATTGCTATAAATAACAAATGACAATAATAAAAACAAAGCACGCACGCTGACGACATGTACATAAATAATGACTAGCATTGCATAATTTGCTTTTTCCGCAAAGAGCCCGCTTCGCATAGGGCAAGAATACAAAGTGAAAAGCCCTGTTTCTGACATTCTCATTCCCTTTTTCAGAGCAAACACCACCGAATGCAATTATTTTTACGAATATGCCAGCTGCCGAGCAAAAAAATTAGAAAGGTGAACCAAAATGCATCATACGTTATCTTTTTTTTAAATAAAAATTTCGCCTACTGGGTACCCGTCATTATTGAACTAATAAATTCGGTAAAACTCCTGGATCAGAAACCGACCAGATTTGCAAAATAATATACAGTATTTTCCCCTAAATTAATGTATAGGACCGTCTATGAATAAAATGCACAACGCATCAAGAAATAGCCTAAGAAAAAATAACTAATGCAAATTCAATTTAAAAAAATATTTATCCTATTAATGCAATCAGTGGCAAAAACTGAAGAAAGAAATATGCGAAACTGTTTTTTTACCTTTGAGCTTGAAATTCTCCACCGTATCCAAAACAACATGTCCAACCAGTGTTTCCCCGGCATAATACATTTCCTTCTCTAATCTAATATCAAATTCTCGGATGTAATCCATCTTAATCGATCACCATAGCTGAAATATACGGAAGCCAGAAAAATAAGCTTTAGATTTTATGTGTTTCACTGAAAAGAATTCAATAAAAGATCATTTCCACTTTCTCATATATATGAAAAAAAAACCGTATATATATATATTTTCTCATTTTCCCTCAAGAGATCGAAAGAAAGCAATCAGTGATTACATACATGTCATGCGGAGGAGCACTACAGCAAACTCAAGTGACAGATATAAAAATTTATAGAAAATTACAGGAATGTCAGCGACGGGCAAAAGAAGTAAACCAACAGTACTTCAGTGAACATAATTAAATGATTTAGTATGGCGAAATGTTAAAAACATGCGAGGATGGGTTGGGTTTTAAGGCGATTCACAAACGATGTCAACACCGATGGGTTTTTACTATCCATTGTATTCAAATTACCTTTTATATACTATTATTGAAATTATTCTAAAAATTGTAGAAAAGTCATGGCGTAGCGTGGAAATGACGTGGTAACGACGTTTTAGTTCATTACAATTGTATTTTTTTAAAAATTCCAATCATAGTAATAATAAGCCTACACAAAAATTATAACACGGACATTTAGGAACGGAGAATAAGAAATATTACAAGAAAAAAATGTTTGTCATTATATTACAGGTCCTCTTTGTTAAAAACACAACATAACTTAGAATAACTATTAAAGTAATAACATTTCATTTCTATTCGTCCAATAAAGCAAAACCAATTAATATTCTTTCAGCTTAGCTGTACTCAAGTTTATTTTAGATATTTCCGGAATTTGCTTGCTATATAACGTAAAAAATTGGCTTAATTAATTATTAACTACTCATTTTAATATAAATTGCATATTTTTGGTATATCCACGTTCATACGCAGTCCCTCGCACGACCATCTCAAATAAAATGCACACAAATTTCAGCGAAAAATTAGTTCTAATCGCAGAATAAATTTACTCCAACCTTGTAGTAGAGCTTAATTGTGCTCATTAAACCCGACCACAGTACAGTGCGCAATGAAGCCACATTTCACAGTGGTTATCAATAATATTACGCCTGTCACGAAATCACAAAATTGCACTGCCGAAACACAACCAAGAGTAATTGGACGATGTATAATCAAATTTGACAATGCCGAAAAGATATAAAGCTCATCTTTAATACATATATATATATATATATTGGAAGATACACGAGAAAAAGTGTCCTGACATTGAATAAAATATTTGTCAAGCAAATGACAGCTCGCAGAGAAAAAAAACGATAGGTTTAAACACTAGCCAACTGCGCTGGAATATAGGGGCAAATAATCCTGAATAAATTTAAAGTGCTTCACAAGAGAGGAACAAAATAAAAATGAAAAAGCGCAAGATTTAGATCTATGCTATTTTATTGCACGGATGGCCAAGCAGTCGCATAAAGACGAGATGTTCTTAGCGCTTGAAACTCGCTATCAATTCAAAACTTATTATAATGAATGCAGCCTGTTGGGCTATGTTTTCACGGCTCAAACAAATTACATTCTATAAATAAGCTCGTTTATAAAAATGCGTGTGGAGCGAAGTCTTCGGCAAATGGATCTACTCAAAGTGAATCCGATTAGCATGAGGCGCATACCAGATTTGGCATAATGTGTGCGTGCAATTTCACCAGCAAATTCTCGCTCTATATGAGTTAACTTAATAAAAGAAAAACTACGCCGCTTTAACGCAGAAAGATCTATTCATTGTGAAAGCATAATGTGCGGCCAGAGTATGGATTCGCTTGAATCAAACCAATTACGCATATTTTATCACAGTTCAATGCGGAAATCTCTAAACAAAACACAACGTAAGCGTAATTTAAGGTAATTTTGCTTTAATAACTTTTATATAATACGTTATTTTTCAACACTAAATATTTCATTAACGGCAAAAATAACTTTGATGTTAAGCCGATACTGCCAATATGCGCATGGACATATTGAAGTACAACCAAGCCCATTTCGGTTTTTTCTGCCATGCCCCACTGAAATTTACATGAAGCTAGGCCAACGTTTCATCAAAAATGTTGCGTAAAATAGAGTACAGTATAATTCGCAATATCACATTACGTATACATTGTATTTGTTGCATTGTGCGAGGTCGAGTTATAACCATGGTAACTGTCGTTAATGTCCGTGTAATAGCTCAAGCTATCGCACACAGCTACATCATTCACGTACCTTGATATGCTTGCACTTATTCACGCTATGAAATACTATTAAGACTGCTTTTACAGAATGAGAGAATTTTATAAGGAATATTTGACTTTAAACTGAATCTCCCATCTGTTTTTTTTTCTCCCGTGCATTTCTCCAAAATAAAAAAATCCCAACAGAAAAGTACGAAATTTCCAAAAAATACCTTCCTTACATTGCATGAAAGCATCTCGTTTTTCGCAATATGCAAGTAATAATAATGATAGTAAGTCAAAATCCTAAACAAGCAAAGAAACCTGATATGGTGTCATCTTATAGTATTGCCTCTTTTCCTGAGAAAAAAATAGCAATTGCTAACATGTTGCAGTTGAAGGAAAATCGGTTGTTCATTTTAGCAATTTATTTTCTCCTGAACCTCAAGAAATGCGATACCTTTGCCATCAACACGCGCATATTGAAAATGCGTACGAGCAATAACAAATATCGACACCCCGCATGTTTACCGATTTAAAATAGTGAATAAACACACTAAAGAAACAATTTTCAAAAAAACCATGCTATGAGTAACGTACATGTATAATGAATGGTCATAGCCTCTTTGCCGTACAGTTATCCTCAGCCACCGTTTGTTTGGTGTTCGTGTAAAAGTGACCATGCACGAGTTCGGTTGCATTTAGAATCTTAACAATCAACATAAAGGTATCAATCGTTGTTATAATGTTCTAATACAATGCCGGAGTTAAAAGTTAGCATTGCTTAGCACAATTAGCAGGTGAACACTGCTAATCATATAAACGAAATCTGAGAAGAATTAGCAAAGAACCTATTCGAAACGTGTTAAATTCCATGCTTTAAACAGAAACATGATGTGATACAGCATTTTCTTTATCAGATGTGCCCACACTTTTCATATGCGATCGTTATATTACAAATTAAGAGGTGGATCGGTTCCAAGATTTGCACTACTCGAGCATCTAATTAAAATTAAAATGAAAATAAAGAATCGTATTTCTATTACAAATAACAAATGCATAGTAATCTAAATAAACGTACTCCTTTGTTATTGTCTCCGTGTTTACTTGTGGCCAACCATAAATAAACGTACATACGCGTCATGCGACATGCAGTGTAACATTAACGAATATCAGAAATCAAAAAGCATGTCTGTCAAAAATGGAAACGTTATTCAATCACTTTTTTCCCAATCCTTATATTTGCATATGCATGCTGAAATTCCGTTCTAAATGCAATAAGGAATTTTCAATTACGCTTACCGTTGAAAAAGTGCATTGGCTGTCGTATACATGTATATGCGCGATATTTAATTTTAGCTACTCAGCCTTGCAAAACTGACAAAGCAGCGCATACTTAAATAATTTTGAGCATGATAAAGGAATATCCAACACGCTATAGCTTACAGCAGATTGGTTTTTTTATGAATAATTTAGCGTGCAAAATATCTGCATGGTTTTGACATTATACACGAATTATCTAATAGTTCTTTATTCAACATTAAAGCCGTGCTCGTTCTTACCATGAACGCTCGCATGGGGGTGCCCACGTGAAGCTGACTCCGCCATAATTGCTAATTACAATCGTCTTTCTAAGCAGAACTGAACGTCCGTTTATTTAAATAGCACAATTGAATAAGAAAGAAAGTTTCGTTTACTCCAACCATCATAACTATTTTACTCAAAATTTCCAAAGGACCAAATCATTAAGGGTTCCGTTGAAAACGAATTGAAACGTTTCGAAATGCTTTCCTCATTATCCATACTTCAGCCACGACTCAATAGTTGGTAAATAATTTACTGAGCCGAATGAAGTTGACAAACTTCAAGCAGCTGAACTGCATTCAATATAAGCTCAAATCGAAACATGTTATAGAAATGTGAGGGTGCCCCTCAATTCGCTTTCAATTGTCCCTTACAATTTGAAAATATCTCTGCACGTCTCTCAAAATGTTCCCAGTTTCTAGCCCACACGCACATACAACTTCGCTAGGCGTCACCTTGTAGCCGAATGTGGCTTCGATTTTTGTGGAATTGTCAGAACATGCATCGTGATAACGCAATTCAAGCCTCGTGCGTCAGGTGGCTTTTTAACAATTTGGTTCCCATTTTGAGGGAATTTCAAAACGTGACCAACTCGACAGAGCTTTGCTCAACGAATTAACCGAACCTTCCAGATTTTTCATTTCATCCTGATGCAACTCTAGGACAGGCTTTTCAATTCCGAGCGACACAGTTCGTCCCAGACGGGGTCATGTGTGCTGCTGCGTAACACGGGTATCGCAATATCGTTGTCCAAGTTTTTTTTTCTCCCCTGACGTTACAAAGCGGGGTGGAACAGCATCATATCATGCCCTAGATTTCTGCTGATTGTAACGCATTACCGAGAAGTGGGAACGAGCAACAGTTTGAAAGGGTGAACGCATTGATCAAATATTACGAGCCTAATGGCATCGCCGTAGGCCGAAAGCTCCATGGTCTATAATTACGCTCATCATCCATTCTGCATCAGATAGGAATGATACATTTAGAAGAAAAAAATGCGTAAAGGACGACAGGGCAAGATTACGCACGCCTATGAATGTTGGACGGCCTTTGTAAGATTTCAAATGAAGCGATTAATCAATTTATCGAATTCTTGCCACAAATAAATAACGCCAACTACCTCTCAAAGAGCGTGCCACGGGTCGCGCATGCGCAGAGTCACTCTGATGGCCCGCAGCAAACGTTACTCGTAGGCCCAAATATTCACGCAAAATTGAAATGCAAATATGAGAGGAAATGGGCGTACCGAAATACATAAAAGAACGCGGACTTTGTTCAGTATTAAAATATTTATTCAGCTCGAACGATCACCGAGTGATCTTGCCGCCACAAAAACCAACGCATTTAAATATTAAATCTCAAACAGAAAAAAATTCGATAAATCGCTTGTCCTTTAAAGACAATGATGAATTCTACACTTTCTAGGCTTTGCCATGTTGATGGCTTCATTATGTCTGCCGCAGTTAAGGTTATGTACAGCATACTGTACGTGTAGTTTCACTAGGCATAAGTGTAATGACTGACAAATCGACGAGATTACTTGCATCTTTCAACACATTGTCCGCTTAATCTTTCAGACGTTGTCGCTATGGCATCATTATTAGCTGCGCTCATTTCGTTGAGCAATGTGAGTAATGATGCTGAACAACAGGAGAGCGTGGCTTTCAATCCCAAGATGTTTTTCGTCGATTATAAATAATTAATATGCAATTTAAAATGTTATACGTACGAGCATGCACATGTGGTTATACATGTACAATTACATTAAAATGGAAGATCTATCTTTCTCAGGTGATCGAAGCTCGTATATCTAAGTAAATTAGTAAAAGTGAAATAAATGCATAAATGCCCCTGAATGTTAAGAGGATGGCCTGGTGTGCCCCTTCCCTCCTGGATTTGCCACTGCCTCTCATATGAGGACGTAATAGGTGCATGTTTATCGTGTTATATTACTCATCAATATGCGGCAATGATTTACATGTTTTAGCATATCTTTTTTTTGGAGTACGACGGCAGAAATGACGTCACATGAAATCATGACGACACAAGACGTCATACACAAACTATAAGCATGATGTATCACAATCCTGTTTGAATATTCTGCAAGATGGACACATCGTTGGAAAAGCGGCTATTACCATCTCTGATGATGAGTAATTGGGATTTGCACAGACGTTCCACAGCATGTCATATTTCAGTATAAGCTTTAAGTCGTGAAAGTGCATAGGGGAATTATTGCAATACTGACAGAAATGATGAAAATCGTCTTATGGCTTTGCGTGGCGTGAAATGGTAGCGCACACGCCATGCTTGACGTTGTTACAACGTAATCAATAAGTATGCCTCTTCCAATTTAGGAAGCAATTTGCGCTACTATTATGCTAAATCCACATTTCTTTTGTCAATAAGAAGATGCTTGCGGAACAAAAAAGAACATGTGCCAATTTTAATTGGAATAATGGGCTTCAAAGAAAACTAATTAATTTGGACAATTTACAGATGCCTTGGTGATAGTGACTTTTAGCATTGGAAAAATTAATTGATGAACTATTAATCAAGTACCATGCCTAATATCCTTTTCAGGTCTACAGAACGTTCAACTGTAACCGTTTAACGTGACCGTTTGTTCCATTGCAACAATTACTAAATCATTATCTCCCATCGATAAGTATTTTGTGGGATTATGCAAACAATGCGCAAATGGTCATACCGGATTACAAAATATTGACAAGTAACCTTATCGATTAATTCAAAATGCTCTAATGGCCTTATTCTGTTATGCATGCATTATACCGGTATATAAAATGTATGAGTACGTTGCGCATAACATATCAACAACGTGTTTTGTATATTCAAATTATACAAGGTCAAAACATGTTCAATCATATACAGTGTAGCACTCATCTAAAACATCGATTGTAATCAATTTTAAAGTTGACGGCAGACTATAAGAATGACATACCTTTTTATTGTGTTAAAAATTCAAAATGTATGTGCACAATCTGTGTAAAATAAAATGACTCTAGAATTGTTTTAATATTTATATACTTTGTGATAAGTAATCAGGAGAGTTTAAATTTGCAATCAAGTTATTTTTTTAATCATTCCTTGTTTCAACATTACTTAAGCAAGTCTTTTCATTTGAACAATCGGAAGTAAATACTGTATAAAATGTTCTATAAGTTCAGGTGTTCATTTTATGTATTTTGAAATGAGCAGCAGCCAATTTTTCCTTAAAGCGAGAACAAAGGCGAACAATTTGAATTTGATCTCGTATACATTTAATGCGCACTTTAAGGTGATCCTAATCCCCAATCCTGTAAATTAGTGGAGTATTGAGACGCAACAGAATACAAATAATTACGCTGCTAGCATCAATCAATATAAATTTTTCCTTCTCTTTATGCCTGCCGTCTGTTGAAAACAGGTGTGCGAAAATAGCAACCGGTATGTAAACACTGGAAAAAAAACCCAGTGTTTTATTCAAAGGCGATTGAAACGATTGCTGTTATTCTCTAGTCTGCTAAGATAAAACTCAAAAATTGCCTCTTGACATATACAAAACTTGCGAGCGAACAATTTTGGAAGTAGAAACTATTCATCCGCGTTTCATCTCCATAACGCAAAATGTAAGAAAAAAGAGTAACGCAAACCTCGGGCTAACTTAAAATGGAAGTTGAAGTAAAACGATATCGTTCATCTGCTTATCCAACACGAGCAGTAGTACTGATAATAATACTTGCAATACAGTCAGGCTTTGTTGACATTAACAGTATTTTTGATTTTGTAGGGTGATCATCTGGCAATATGGAACACGGTAATGAGTTTACATCAAATAATTTTCTCTCTTTTCATATCATTAAACAGTGAGTCGAGTGAAATGAGTTTTATCTTTAATTGACGCAACGCGTCATAGCGTCCGATTGTTGGCGCTCAAGCAAGCATCTCGATTTGCAGCGTTGCTGAAAAAGGGTTTATCACCCGCTCACGCTTGGGGAAGTTTGGGTGCACTGTGCAGATCGGACAACTACGTCGAAGGGATGGACGGCAAAGAAACCGAAAACACAAATACATATAGTCACAACGAGATATGTCCGGTAAACTAGCACATTTCATAGAAAGTGGGCAATACCTTGTAGCTAGTCATGCAGGGAATGAGTTTCCCACATAGATTGGTTGGTTAATTAGGGTTATTTAAAGACCTACACTGAGGTTGGGAAAATTTTGGGAATGGAACAGTGCGGGTATAGCGAACCATACACAATCATTACTAATGAAATCACCAACACTAATTATTTCTTCATGATTTACCAGCCGTACACGATCATGTTGAATTCATATCTTTACTCGCAATCATTTTATCTCAGTTTACCATACACGGTCCTTTGTAATGCCATGTTCATAAGGTGGTGACATAAGTAATTAACGTGTCAGGCCTGCTCATAGAGTATGGTTATGGTCCATTTTTAGAGAAACCGTCCCAACGTACATGTATGCCTACAACACAGCTACCCCAAAAATCATATTTTCAACTTCCCTGACTTCTCCAGAATTTCACAAAATTTCCCTGACTGACGCAAGTTTGATGGCATCAAAGGACAGAAAAATGGTACCTATCAAACGGTTGAAAATTGGTAAAAAAGTTCACTATCATTACGTTTCCATGACTTCCGTGATCTGAATTCAATTTCATGACTTTTTATTTCTTCTTATTACAATAGACACCTTAAACGGTGTGAGAGCTAAAGTAATATTGATATGTTAAATTCCCCTGATTTGATCAAAAACAGCTGAAAATAAACATACCTGTTCTACAATTGTAATTTCACTTACGTGTACAATTTGGGTTAACGGATTGACCCGTCCTCCCCCACCACAACGCATTAATACACTGAATTTTCCCTGACGGTTCCACGTCTTTCTACTTCCCCTGAAGATTCCATGTCTTTCTAATTCTTCCTTCATCTCCATGTTTTCGAGGCTTGGGGGAACCTAGCAAAGCAACTTTGGAAAACCACAATTGCCAAACCCGGAGTCTCCGAGCCTTAATTAGAATTAAATCCTGGGCTAACCTCGGCCTATCAGCCGTTCAGCATGGTTACTTATCGTCTGCGAAACGCGATCCCAATTAATCCTACAGGTCACGGACCAGGTCCGAGCAAGGCCGACAGAACGAACGGCAGGAGCAGCGTGCTAGGCCTACCTTTGAGCGACTTGATTATTCCAGATTTTTCGTGGGCGGCGTCACTCGGTGTCCCCTCGGCATCCCCGACCGAGTCCTGCCGCGGGCCATCGAGGTCGGGTGTCGATTCGCCGACGTTCAGTGGACGACTTCCTCGGGTTGTCTCGCACAGGTCCACGCGCGAGATTGGCGACGATCGCGATTATCCTGTGGCGGAGAAAGTTGAGTCGGTCCTAGCGACGCAGGCGGCGTAATCCATGCATCCGTCGAGCGGCACCACGGAGCGGGGATGGAACGGGCAACGCGCTACGAGAATAGCTGCCCCCAGCGCGAAGCATTATCATTGAAAGAACGATTCCACGCGATATGAAAAGGGGAGGACAGCAGCG
>JAQIXS010000997.1:0-35401 GCA_034700785.1 Rossiulus vilnensis | reverse complement strand
CCAAGGTATGAAAATTTGGTCAACATATAGAGGCGGTCAACATATGGATGTGTTCAACTTAGGAGGTTCTACTGTATGTTGAATTTTACCTGCATCTCATTTTAATGACTTTATTATACATTTAGAGAAGGAAGTGCCTTGCTTCTGTCGAAATTTTAAATATATGTACATGTATATCGTTTGGTCGAGCTGAAATTCTGACATGAACGTTTTGTCCTCTGCAAGGTGGCAGCACAATAGCACACTGTTTAACTTGCAAAACTTGCAAAAATGGTAAGATTGATGCGAAATGGTAAAGTAGTTTTGGTTCCTAACATAATGGGATTTTTTCACAATATTTTAAATTAGACTTATTTTGTTGTGGCATTTTTACTTTTCATTGTATTCACTGTGCGAATTTCCACTTTTGGTAAAATGTATTCGGCATTTAGGTCTTGACATTGTTGCTTTCGGCATTTTTTCTGACTGATAATGCGTGTTATTTGTTTCATCAAACAAATATTGGCATAGACTCGGCCTAGCCAATTAATGCCAGAAGAATCATCGATAAAATGAAGAGGCGTTTTATGCGAGTGCCTTATTTTTTAACAATCATCCTTCAAAATTGTTTTCAAAATGGATAGCGATGTAGTAACTTGAACAACCTCATTTGAGCGTTGTTTGCTCATTGCAAACAAATTTTTTGATAAATAAATTATAAACAAATAAAGAAACGGAAAAGACGAATCGTCGTGTGCTTTTTAATGGTTGAACAAATATTTTGGAGTCGTCGATATGTTGTGCATATTAAATTTTGAGAGAGTGCTTTTTTTTAGTAGACAATTATCTTATCCGAGTATTCTTTATGTTTGATGCATTTATCACTGTTTCTACCTTAATTCATTAAATTTAATAGGAGATGGAAATCACTTTTAATTAAAGATTTAATGTTGTATCATCGCGGGTAAATCAAGATTAACGAATGCCACTGCACAGATCATGTTATAATTCAGTTCATGTACATTTTATTCATAACGATTTATTTTGTGGTTTTTTTTTATTTATTTAGTTTTGTTCATTGTGATTGATTTTTTAATCGGTTTTTCAATTTTTGGATTAAATGTAACGAAGATTGATTGATGCAATTTCTATTCAGTGAACTTGGTTTGCTGTTAGGTTGTGATGCGTTAGTCCGAAGATGCTGAACACGTGTCGGACACGTTTCCAAATATTCACTAAAATCCCTAATCGCAAGGTGATGCTGTTTTCATTTTGGCAGCTGCTTCAGCACAGATTTTTCTAAAAATACACACTTCATCTGTTTCAAGGAACTTTATTTACGTCGTATCCACTTAGTCACAGCATCTGAAAGCGTGTTTACGACTTAATTAGCCTTGAAAGGACGTATTTATCGATCACTCGCACGTCTTATACCGAGACAGCCAAATTTACCTGAGATTTTCAGGCAAATGTAACGTAGCCATGCATACGTTCTGTTATGCTACTGGCCAATATTTCAGTGCGCGAAATGTTGACTGCGGGATTGTTTGCGACATTCTTGTTATTTATAGCTGCTTGGCATTGGCACCCGGACCTAGCTAAGTTTTGCGTCGTTAGGCCGAGGTTATGGAAATAAACCAGCTGTTGGGTTTAACGTCGCATACTGTATGTGCGCCACAGAATTTACGCTTCTTCATTTCATATCATGGCCTCAAGGCTGCGCGATAAATTTCCGTTTTAAAAAAGCTTTAAAATAGCCCGCATACGAAGTCGATTTTTTAGCGCAGATAAGGGCATGTGGCGTGTTTTTCTTTTCTGATATAATTGCAACTGTCTGGTTATTGCTCCACATTTCCAGCGCCTGCTCTCGCCTCATTCGTCCGTTTCAAATCGAAATCGATTTTGGAATTTGGATGGCAACCGAAGGCGAGGCGCGGGAGATGCTGAACACGTGTCGGACACGTTTTCAGATCGGGATCGATCACGTGCTCTTTCGCAACCAATGAAATCGTCGCATCTCTGCGCCCACGCCCATTGCTCAATCTCTGCTTCTTTTTTCGAACGGACACAGTTTTATTAAAAGGTGTTTCGGAACCCGCCCGAGGTGCAATTATTTCTGCGATTCTTCAGGATAAGAGCTCAGCTTCTAAACCAGCTGAAAGTCTGAAAATAAGGTAAGGCCCATATGGCTTTTCCAACTCATTGAAATAGACAAGAAGGCGGAAGGTGACATTTTAGAGCGATGTTAGGCATTAGAGTGTGATTGAAAAGATGCTGAAATTCAAACGGGAATGCATGGTCTTGCGCTGTTTTAGGTTGTGGAATAAATTTCATAGGAATTTTAACATACGTGTACATAAAGTTGTCAAGTGGGAAATAACTACCTCCATCCCTTGTACCCTGATGCCTATGTGATGTTTTGAAATAAATTCAATAAATTATGACGTAATGTTTTCAATTTAAAGACGAACGCAGGTAGCAACTTGCTTGCCTCAAATCGGATGATTTGAAAGCTTAAATTGAACGTAAATGCTCTGATATTCGCTTGTGTGGTAAATTTGTTATCTAAATTCATTGGTGTTTTATTTAAATAAATTCAATAAATTATGACTTAATGTTTTCAATTTAAAGACGAACGCAGGTAGCAACTTGCTTGCCTTAAATCGGATGATTTGAAAGCGGAAATTGAACGTATATGCTCTGATATTGGCTTGTGTGGTAAATTTGTTATCCAAATTCATTGGTGTTTTCTTTAAATTCCTCAACCATTAAAACTGTATGATTCGAATGATCCCTTCCCCCTCCTTGATTTAATTACAATAAGATTTGCAGTAGTGATATAAGACGTAGAATGGTTTACTGGAAGAAGGGAGGTTATTCACCCAGAGTTGTTTTTGACATGATTTATGGTAAGGCCATTACAAAAAATCCGTTATTGTAAGATAAGCTTGATGGTAAGAGGAAATGTAAGCCTATATGAAAGCAAGTGAATATTGCAGGAATTCGGAACAGATTAATTAGTTTAGTAGAAATAGGAATGAGACTATGTAAATTGTATTATATTCCTTCAGGAGAATATGATAGCCTAGTCTACCTGTATAGACTAATCTAAAATTAATATTAACTCAAATTATAGAGCAAATACATGTGTATGAGAGCAACACGTGTTCAATAAAGATCTAGATGCGTACCAGGTTTTACAATTATCCATTAACTTCTCTTGACTTAGAAATTGATTTCAAATTGTTTATTAAATTGTTTAATTTGATCAAACATTTTAAAATATATCCAATAAATGCATACATATTCTTAGTCGGTTTCTTTGCTAATTTTGAAAGTTTTATTTTATTACAATTCACACCCTTAGTGCAATACGTATAAATACGTATTTCGCTCATTTGTTAGCACTTGACTGATATCTGGTTAGTATATTTAGCTAATGATAAGTCACACTTTCGATCACAATACTTTGCCCTCATTATATTCAACTTGGCTCAAAGTTTACTTCAATCCAGTGATAGCGAAACATGATGTACCAGTACCTTACTAATCAGTAAAGATTTTAGAATACATGTATTTCGATACCGTAACTGCTAGACAGTTTGGCTTTAGCGTTTTATGAAATTAAATGACATGTTATTTCAAATAACGAACCGGGTATTCAATATACTTTTAGATGTGCACAAAAATAATTGCGCTCGTAGTCCATTGCATGAACTTGTCTTAAACTGCAAGTTATTTTACACCGAGGCCGATTTTGACAATTGTTTCATGATTTTTAGATAAACCTGCTGAATAAACTGAATTTCGTAACCGAGAGGTAACAGAATGCTACGCAAATTTTGCAAGCAGATTAGCTTTGAAGCGCCTGAGAATGCAAAGGCTGAGAGTGTATTTTCTTTTGATGTGCCCGTGCCGAGTGTCGCTCAGCAAGGGGCTCTTGTCAAGGTAAATACATTTTTACGACAAACATCGACAGTTAAATTCTTACCTCTCTAAATGTTATTGTTAAAATAATTTAAGGTGGTCTGCGCTGGGGTTTGTTATAAAAGACGTACATCCAGTGAGCTGAACAATACCCCACCCCCAAGTCCAGCTATCAAGGGTATCCGAGATTCGGCACTTTTTCCAGGTAACTTAGGCCTATGATGTCTAGACACGGTTTATTTGGTTCTGGAAAACGTTTTTGTGAAGGTATTTCGAACAGCTGGTATGTCACATGTGGTGTGTGGCATGGCAGTAAAGCTAACTGGATGGGGGGGGGAGAATTTGGGTGCAGATAGCCACCATTTCGAACTGAACATGTCAAGTAATTGCCTTGCTTGAAAAACAACTGGCTTTTCATACAATATATTTTATTTCATATTTTGGTACTAGAATTTTTGCCTTTGAAATTCGCCTATCTAATTTAGTTTCAACCCGAAAATACACATTTTTAACCTTAGTATTTAGCCCAGCTGTTATTATTTATTTTGTTCGGAATACATTTAATAGAACTTGTAAAATGTAGCAATATTAGAGCAAGAAGCTCGTAATATGTATTTTGCCATCTGAGTTCTGAGGTTACCCTATGGCTTACAATATATTTGACTAATTTACATTTCATTTTGTGCGCAGGCTTTGAAGTTGCTGGCATAATAGAGCAGCTTGGTCCGGATGTATCACCTGAACTTAAACTCCATGTCGGACAGAAAGTGGTTGTCTACCCATATGAAGATTTACCCTCCGCCAACCAGGGGTAGGCGGCATTGCATAATTTTCATTTATGGTTTAATTGGTCGTTTCAACTGCTTATAGCCATAAAACTGCTAATAAATGCCATTTAACAATATTTTTGTTTTTATTTTCTATAACAGCTATGCTGAGTACATTTCAGTTCCAGATGCTCGGTATTTGGTTGCCATACCTGAGAAAGTTCCGATGCATGTTGCAGCCACGCTTCCCAGTGGAGCTCTTTGGGCTGTTAACGCTGTCAAGGCTGTCCACGACCGTATGGACAAGTATGTTTCGGAAAACAGGCGCTGTAACGTTCTAATTGTTGGTACGGGAGGCTTGGCTTTATGGACAATCCGTGTTGCAAAACATTACTTGGCTGATAAAATGAATAAACTCAAAATTACAGTCGCCGCACTGCAGGTGAGATTAAGTTCTCATTATTCCTATTTATTATTGAAAAGGATTTCTGTTCATGGCAATTTTGCTTTACACAAAAAATTCTAAAATTTCCCTTTTTTAAATCTAGGACGATACTTCAGGAGTGTCGGAAGAGCTTGAAAAGTGGAATGTTTTTTCTTGGAGTGAAGACGGTATGAGCAGTTTATGGTTGTCATCTTTTTCAGTGCATGTTTCAAGCAATATTCGTAAGAAAATAATTTTATGCTTTCTCTGTGTTCCAGTTTTTGAAAATTACCTCATTGATCGAACTAAAAACGCTTGTGGCGGCCAAGTTGATATCGCTTTAGATTTTGGAGCAACATACAGAAGCTTAAGTAGAATACTAAAATGCATGAAGCCTGTAAGAATATACTTATTATTTAGAAATTCGTAAGAAATGTATGTGATGTTTTGTCTTACGACGAATTTTATTGGTATTTTTAGGATGGAGCCATTTTAGTGGGAAATGAGTGTTACGATTCATTAAGCAAGAGGTTGAAGGCTAATTTCAGTGAATCGGTAGTGGATTTGAAACCTGTTTCTCTGGGTAATCTGGACCAGCTGAAAGAACTCATTAATTTGGTGGCTGAAGGCAAAGTAAGTGAAATGTTAATTTAGTATGTTCGTGAAATTGGGCGTATGAAGTGGCTAGTACAGATTCTTAGACGTAGTTCAACTTTAAGTAAATATACAATTGAGAATATACCAACAAAGTGAATTAATCTAATAAGTTTATATGTTGAAGTAAAATCAATGCTGTGTTTATTTTTTCGCCTTTTATAACATTTCATAAGCAATACAATTTTACTCCAGTTTTTTCACTGTTACAGTTAAAATTGTTCAAAAGTGTTAGACAAACTCTTATCATTTTGCCATGATAAGAGTTAAAAAAAACTATTTTAAATAAGGCGTACACTCCTTATAAAGGATTTTTTTAGAATGTGCATAGTTTCATTGTTTTGAAAGTTTGCTTTAATCTTCTAGATTTCTTCTCCACCATGCAACGTGTTCCCAGTTGACAGCGCATCAGATGCTTTACAACAGTTAAGTCAGTCAACCATTAAAGGCCGTGCTGTGCTGGACTTCGGGAATGATGAATAAGTATTCAATCCGATGAAATCGGTAGCTGTCATTTTTTCTCGAGAGGAGTACATTCCCAGTATTTGTCTTTGTTCCGTCAACCTTTCAAAAGGAGGATTTTTATGTTGTTTGGCAAAAAAACTGTTCAACAAGCGACATTTAAATACTGTGTGAAATGTTAGACTGTCTAAGAGCAAGCATGTTCAGTGTTAATTTGCTAGTCAGTGATCGAGTTTTTGGCCCCTCAGAACGCGATTAAATTGAGGAGTGTTTCTGTGAATGAGAAACTTGCCACCTGTAGACTAGCTACTGCCCTCAGTTTCCTGAAACATTTGGAGAACCTGTGTTTTCATCAGCAGCTTCTGGAGATTTGTATTTTTTAGCCATAGTGATATTCAAAACAAATTTAAAACGTTTCATTACAAAAAGCATTCATTTCCCATGTACATCGTATGGGTATAATTTGTATATAAAATACTTTATCGGTATGCCTATTTAAGTTATACGTGGAGTTTAAGGAAGCTTAAGCTAACTTCTAAAGGAATAATTAAGTTACCGGTAATAATTGCAGTTATAGCCTGTCACAATGTGCAGTTTCACTTTTTAGGCATAACGTGAACTTCAGTTTATTTCGTCTGTCTCTGCATATTTCTTAACATTTTTACCTTTGTTCTCATCGTTTTGTTCTTTCGTGTATTTTTGAATAAAAGTTCCACAATGGTTAAGGATTTGATATACATTATGCATGAACCCAAAATGCCATTTTGTTGCGAAATGTCAAAGGCATTTTGAGAGCGCTTGTTTTCTAGCCAATCATAATTAAGCTTAGTTACGCAATAGGTAGGAACGAAACTATAAGGTTGGTGATTAGCGGCCGCCACAAGCGCAATGTTGATTTATGATGCTGTCTTCCTTTATGGAGCTGACCTTATGCCTGTGGTATCTTTATTTCGTCTATTTCCCTGTGGTAAGTGGAAATTTTTTTCTCATAAATTTCAACACTTGCCCATGTATTTTACTGGGAGAGGACGACCATATAAATCATCGTTAATTTGGACACATGTGGTTTTGGTAAGTGTATTCTACAAGGCAGGCCATTGACGTCAATATGGAAAGTGTATTTTTCGGACAAGATCTGGTCGTAATAATGCACTACGGATGACTTTTCTTACTAATTTATCATAAACAAGGGTCAGACATGTAACACATTTACGTTTTTTTTTGCATATTAGTTTGTAAATAATTGTATTGGCCAATAAGGCGTTTTATGCAAGAAAATTTCATTCTAACTCCAACTACTCAATCCAGTTTGTCACAATGAAACTAACTAGCATAAAATCATCTGCCAGAAAAGGTTTTCGTCGTTTTTCAGTGAACTGGCAATCAGCAACTAACAATATGAAAATGGAGTTGAAACCACACTTAAAAAAGAATCATTTTAATATAGGTATTAAATAAGAAATACATTTATGCAAAGCTGCTAAGCTGTGCAAGATTTTTACAAGTCATCATGGGTGTGCTCCTGGAATCCGCGCGGTTGGTCCAATTGATAAGCTGTGTTCGGATCTTGCGGTATTAAACCGAAGAGAGTTTGGGGTGTTTCGGCGGCTGTCGTGCTGCTTCCTGGGCCGACTTCCGCTTCCTTTATGTCCTCTGCCTTCTCCAGCAATTGCACAGCCAGAAATCGCTCCTTTTCCCTGTGTTCGTGGTCGAGCGTAAACCACATGGCCAGAGCGCAACGCCGGCCCTTTAGGACTGCTTGAACACCATGGAGATTTTCCTTGCCTGCTGAGAATCCCACCATCCTGCCACATTTGGGTCGTACGGTAGCCTTATTTCGTGCGAGTAAATTAGGGACTGCATGGTTTTATGTATCCCCAAGTTTCAGTTAAGTGATCTGTTGCTTACCTGAATTTCGGTTTTATTGGCTGCAAACATGAAATCTCCGCCTTCGAAATCGTCATTTAGATAAAGAATCGCACTGGAAGAAATTGCAATCATGAATTTCTATATAAATTACACAATCGACGACTCTGGATTCACTAACCTGTAATCCCGCCACGTAAATGCCGGTTTGTTTTTAATACACTGTCCATCGGCGGTAAGTATGCAATTGTCGGCGTGGACAGGATGACTAAGATCGCTTCGATTCAATGGAGAATCTGCCGAATGTAATGTGATGCATTGAGTTGTGATTTTATTTTCATCAGGCAGTGATATTTCGCCAAGGCCAACTAACCAGGAACTGCTGTTCTGCAAACAAGATGGGTGTAGGAGAAGTACAAACTATCTTTTCGTAACTTGAAATACTTCTCGACATAAATCCGGCCCTTTTCGCTGAGTTCCAAAAATAGCCGCACGCTCTCTTTCGTAAGATATCCCATTTTAAGAAGCTGTGAAGTAAAGATGAGGAAATGTGCGTTAAGCACTTAACCATTTATGTGTAAATCGTAATGATATAAACCAACCACAGCTGCTCGGCCAACCGTCAAACCTTCGAAGGTTTCAAATTTGGTGTGCGGCGTTGTCCTTCCGTTATAACCATCTCCATGAATAGCAGCCTCCTTGAAATAAACGGTTTGAAAGACCTTAGCTACAGATCAAGAAATGGAAACAATTAACTAACCTTTCTTTATCACAAAATTGAAATTTTTAACATTTCTGATTTCTGGCTAGAAGGCACACTGATTGTGGAATGGGATGCTGCGTTTCCACAGCTGCTCCCAATTATTTCATTATACGAAATACTATATGTATCCAAATTATATTGGAAGTCACGTACAGTATTGAAAATTTGAATTGACTCTGTGTGTGTGAATAACATAAAAATAGTACCACAAATGAAATTAAAAAATTGAAAAAAATATTTAGAGAACCGACACCTTGTAAGTTTCTATCTGTTCCTAATCGCAGTTGCACCGGAAAAATTATTCGTTGGTCCAAAAAGTATTCAAAAAATATTTTCTGGTACAGTAGTAACCTACAATTTTATAAATTAAGATTGAACGATTTATCAGAAAAACTGTCAATGCTTACCGATGTCAGATTCATGAGTTGCTGACACTCATTTTTATCTGTAATGCCATCCACCACAAACCGTTTGGTGCCATTTAGCTGTTTTTCGGCTAGAAGCAGTGGTGCAGTACTTGTAGTTTGATTACTTGTATTTGATGTATCACTTTGTGGCTTCACATCTTCCGACGTATTTTCGTCCTGAAACAGGTCAGTCTCTGTGGTGGCCGCCTTAAAGTTTTCTGTCACAAATGCTAAAAGGATCTTTTCCTCATTGTCTCGCTTCACATATTCTACAACTTCCTGTATGAAGAAATGCATGATCTTTAAACTTCTTAGTCTATTATTCTACATGTATAATACACCCTACATAAGCATATGCAAACTTGCCTTTCTGGGTATGCAATTTTCTTCAACTGCACGTTTCTGAGTGGTCTTGTAAAATTCGATGTTGTGTAGCATAGTCTCATTGTTTGGATGAAATGAGAGAAAACAAGCTGCAGCCTCACAGGCCTTCGCCACTTCACCGACTAAAATAATAACGGATGGCATGGTTAGTTTTACTTTAAATAATGTGATAGTTCGGTTCTTGTTATACTTACTCTGAAAATAAGCATATTGTAAATAGTGAAAGTGACTAGGTAAAAAGTCGTCGTATTCTCGGCCGTACATGTAGCCTAGGATTGCGGGGCAATGCTGCTTGCACCGCAAACTGTAGGTGAAGTGATCTGAAACAAACATTGGCGTTGTCAGCAGAGTGCAAGGGATTAAGTTTATATTGTATTCATAAATTGCCATGCAAAGCCTTGTCTTGGCATAAGTAATAAGTAAACTGTCACAGTTTTAAAGTCTAAGCAACACACCTGGAGAATGCTCGTGAATAATAAGCAGAAATACAGACATCTAAATTCACTTACTTGCAATTGTCATGGTTAAGTCGAGAGCTGGAGCTTTTTCAAAATTCCCCTCGCACAACAGACGGCATTCCTCTTCAGCAGCAAAGTACTCGGTGAGAGCAGCCTCAAAGAACTCTGCGACTTCCTGGTAGTTTTTATTGTTGTAGGCCTCGTTTCCTTTCAAAAATAACTCCTGCAGGATAAACGGTAGCATGAGCACGCATCAACATTTGTGGTGGAACAGGCACTGGCTATTTACTTTCGCCTTACCTGGTATGGAACAATTTCGAGGTTTCTGATGGCCTGGAGATCAATGTCTGTTCGAGCTGTGTAGTATTTGAAGTTAGCTTGCATGGCATCGTGCTCGGGGTCATGAAGAAGGAAGGTATAGGCACAGGAGGCTGCGTTCTGCAGATCATTCATCTATAAAAATGACCATATCTGAATGACGTACTTAGAACTACTTTTTATTTGCCATACACAGACACTGAGTCACTGACACGCTTCTATAGAAGTCCCTTGAACAAATTCTCAACAACTTTCGATATCTGAAGGGTGCCAAACTATAAGTTAGCAACTCCAGAAAATCAACTTTTCAGGAGTATTAATCTGATTTCGTTTAAACGCTATGTATTATTTATACTTCGTTTCGAAGACAGAATTGTCGAAATTTCTCGAATGCCACATGCGCCACACGTATGTGGCACAACATATAAACTTTCAAAGTCATACGCTTACGACCTTATGTTTTGGCACCCTTCATTTATCGGTTTCCGTTCCTTAGTGTCCAATACATTGCTACAAGTCCAAAGTATAAACAGTAACAAGCTCTTGACTTAACCATGGCAATTGTCAAGCTTCTCAGTTTAATTGTATTTGTGGACAACAGATGACACCAGGTGAAAGTATAAATGAAAGATCGTATTTCCTACAATATAGATCTTTGTGTCAGATCATCAGTAGCTGCCAATTATTGGAAGAGGGAGGAAAATGAATCGCAGTGGGGGCGGTCTGCCCGTTGGAAATGGGTTTGTCATATTATTTTTATTGAGGCATAAATAAAATTACGAGCTAAGTAATGGTGGGGGTGCTGGGGTGATTCACATGGCGCCCGCCCCAGGCACCAAAAGTCCTTGGCACGCCACCGTGTTTTCTGCGGAGTTTGAATACAGACATGCATGTATTCACATCCAGACTTTGGTGCTAATAAAAAAACTAGCAAAAATCATTGGCCTAATTTTTTTAAACTTTTGCAATTTCGAGCGAAATTAGTTTAACTTTACTGCCATGTCTTTATTACGTCACCTGCGCATTCAACATCTCTGTAATTGTATGTTTCTCACTCTTGTCCACTTATGCCTGAGTTACATGTACCGTTGGTTTTGTTTTTTCAAATAAATAAATTATCTTCAAATTATAAAAAGTAACGCAGACCCTAGCAGACGCAGACGACCAATTCATTGGTCGTGGACAAGTATTTGAAGTGGAAATATTGTAGTAATCTTTTTTGCAATAAGAATTCAGGCTTAAGTACAAATTCGTACTCAATGAATCGCAGAAAATTAATCCTTTATTTATTTTTTGTTCTCCAAAACTCACCAATGCTTGAATCTGGGCGACTGTTAGTCGAAGATTCCCTGGAATCATGAAGAGAAGAGGGGATATCCCTTGGAGAAAAAATATAAGCCCGACGGAAAAAAAATAAAATCCATTGTTCCAAGTTAGTTTCAATCCTAATTTGCAGCAAACGGGGAAAACCTTTAACCTGAACATCCGTATAACACTTCTAAAAATGGGTGGAACGGCAACACCATGCTTGTTTATCTGATATATCGTCTGTGATAGAATAGCACAACCACGCTTTGTCAGTCACATGTCTTTGCACGTGGGCAGCACAAAAGCAACGCTTATACATGCACTTTTACGATTGTTTATACGTGTACTGTTTTTCTGGAAAGTAGTCCAGATGCTTCTTTGTACGTCTGCCTACTTGTGTTTTGATTGAGGGAGGTGAATTTAAATCTTGTTTTTAATATATGCTTGCCCTATGACTGCCAAGTGATTTAATTCCACTTCCCCTTAATAACAAATGTGTTGTCGCCTTGTATTTTTTCCCTTCCTAAACTGCTGATTGTTTATGTTCTTTGGTACTGCAGGAGTTAAAAGCGAAACTGGAGCCTCTTGGATTTCCAACTTACATTTTTCTATTTTAAACAGTCAACAAGTTCCGGGAAGAAAAAAATGGCGAATTGTCAAGGATGTGATGTTGAATGTTGAGTACCCCACCGAAAGGACCGTTTTGAAGCAAAAATCGTGCGGTATAGCTCTTGTAATTCCTTTTAAAAATTCAGAATCAGCACTTTAATTTCTGGAATCTTTCCGTAATATTCGATTATAAAAAATTCAAAATATTCTGCCACTGTGCTACATGTACGCTGCGTGTATTTACAAACTCAAGTTGGTTTCAGGTCAATATAGTGATACTTAAGTATGCAAGTGTTTGTATAAGTTAATTATTTTTTTCCGTGGCACCAATTATTGCAAATGGCATCAGTATTTTCCTAAACAACACACATTGGTTTGTTAAATTTTTGACAAGTAAATTGCTTAATAAAAAAACTGTAGACGGTTTAATAGCTTTAACGCTATGGAATAGCGCGTTTCCATTGAAGTGATAATACATTCGCACGCATTTTTATGTTTACATAAAGGTGTGAAAAAGGGTGCGAATTCAATTGATTTAATGTCGGCAATGGGACTGCGAATTGTGATCAAATCTGCTCAAATAGGGGTCATTTTTTCTTATCAAATATGCAAACGTTCACAATATTACACCAAGGGATGTTATACACTCCCTTGTATCCCTTGCAATGCATGCACATGTGCAAACATTTATGGCCCTCTTTTTTTCTGAGAATAATTGAAAAATGCTTCGCCTTACTTTATTGCTTTATCTCGCGTTATGAACCAATGCTAATTAGCAGTTTTTTAAAAGCCATTAGGATTTTCATCACGTTTTTTTAACGACTTAATAATTCGCACGCTTATCTAATGCTTAACGTATCGTTTTCGTTCGTAATTATACGGTTTTATTTTACTAATTATTCGGCTAACTGTTTTATCTAGGCTACTATGCATGTAACATGTTGGATAATTTAGTTTGTCCGCCTGTCGGGGCGCTTGTGGCACATCTGCATAGCTAGTTATTTTTTTACAGAATGTCTGAAATATTCCCTCTGTTGCTTTTTTCCAAAGTAGATTTTCTGCGGTTTAATTCTCTTTTTACGACTTACTGGTCTTTGTGCTTCGGTTTCTTGCTGGGTCAAAATATATATAATAAACAATTTAACGATATGCTAGCCTATCATCACCAAAGTGGTAACTTAGTATACACGTACGTTTCTGAAGCAGTCTAGTAGAATGCTAAAATACGGTCGGTATATGTTACACTAGTGAGCGAATCGGCCATCGACCTCCACTCGTCTTATAAATTCCGAATGGATAGGCCTAATAAATTATCAAAAACTCGTTTCGGAGACGTCCATCGGCATAGAAAAATAAAAACAAATTTAAAAACTTGTAATCTTGAGAGACACGTGCGAACCCCTTGCATGAATTCAACTTTCGCATCTAGGGATGGATGCTCATGACCCTTTGATTTTTGATTTGTGTTGAATTAGCGTGGCCACTTTGTTGCGAGTTGGAAGTGAGACAGAGATTATCGTGGCTGACAGCCAAGGATTAATGCTATAAAAGAAACGTCCCCCAGCGCCCCCTTGGATGCGTCTCCCCCTAGCTCATCCATAACCAAGTGGCACACTTTAATGCCATGCTAATTGAATTCACAGTTGGATTTATCTGATCCGAAGACAGGCCGTCTAATCTGTCTTTTGCATTCGATTTTCACAGACTTTGCGACGACTGAAGAGCGAATTACCATGTCGTAAAGGCGGGGTGTTGCCCCCACCCTGAGATTATTGGGCATTAGTCTGATGGTGGTCATATTTGGAGTTTCGATTTTTGCCATTCCCTGTACCAGTAAACGTGAATGGGGTAAACCGTGCATTTGAAACTTTGGAGCCGAGGGTTCCGTTTTGTTTATTTGGTTTCGAGGAAGTGCTCTAGGAGGAGGCTCTACCATAATCTGGAAGAAGTAGAATACAATATGACACAACTGAAAAGGGGCAGTGGGGTTGAAGGTGAAGTGTACCACCGAACGGTAAACTTAAAAAGTTAGATGACACGAGTTTCAGTCAAGCGATTTGATACTGTGTTCGTCGTAACCTCTGTCAAAGACAATTAACTAACGCAGACATAACAAACGTCACAAATGCGGTGTCAGATGGGTGGCTTCCGGTGCGGCCGCCTTTCTGAAATATGCTATGAAAGTGTTCACGTTAAACACTGTTCAGGAGGCCTTTGAGGGAATTCGGAGCAAAATGGCATCCATTCGGAAAAAAGTTATACAAAATAAAACAGCATAGGTCAAAGGTATAATTATAATTAAATTAAGCATCAGCTGTGAAATGAAGACGTTACGGGGTTAATTTTGGCGAATGCTGTTATTCTTCGACGTTTTTTTCCGGCACATAATAAACAGTAGGTAGGCCTACATGTATATTGGGACATCTTCAATTTGCAGAGAAAATTTAAAGTTGTTGTTTAACTACTTTCAAATTCTTGAAAGATTCTCAAAAAACTAATACCTGTATTTCAAAATTAATGTATGGAAAATTTAGCATGCATCTGTAGCCTAATTCATCGAGCTTCCCTTCCGAATTATTTTGTTCCACCTCTTTTCATCGCCGACGCTCATCGCATGGGCAGAATATTGCTAGTATCAAAAGCCACAAAACTGCCTCCCATAAACTATAACCAAAACTAACATTGTCATAATTGATGTATGGTTGCTGGCGCTTGCTCCCAAAAGATGGTGTACGTTGAAACTCAAAGATTGCAGACCAAGTCCACCCATGTACCTAATTTGATCGCACTTGGCCGATTGCCGTAGAAAACTCCGTAGTGAAGCCATGGGTGGTCCACGATAACATTCGCTCCAGGAGCCCGACTGACCAATGGAGCGTTCAAGTCGATTATTTCATTCATCCAAATCCAAGCAGCTACCGCATTCACTCCTGAAAACGGAAGTGCTGGGTGCACGGACACTTACCTTGAAGTAGCACAACTGCAGGTAGTCGTAGGGAGTCTTGTCGTCGAACTCTCGGAGGACAGTGCGCAGGGTGGCGGCCGTGTCACGGTGATCCACGGGTCTATTCTGGCACCCCATGAGACACAGGGTGTCCCGGATGGAGCGCTCGTAGAACGCCAAGGGAAAGCTGGACACTAGCAGCGGTTGAGCTTCGGCTTCCAGGTGGCACTTCCGGCGGCACTGGGCCACCTCTTTGCGGTGCCTCTTGTGGCCCTCCAGGGCCCTCGTGATGTGCCTCACGCACTCGTCCCATCGGTTCTCTAGATAGGCCTCTTTGCCCTTGGTGTAGGCCTCGTCGAATGAGACCTCATCGTCCCACTGGTCAAGCGTCGAACCGTTGACCTGCAGTTGACAACTTTCGAAGATCACCAGAGATATGCAAAAGAGCGCTAGGCTGCATGTCGAACTCATGGTGATGACATTTTTGGCGATCGACTGGCGTCTCAGAACCGCCGAAAATTGTGCGGGATTCACGCGGTGGGCAGAGCAGTTTGTGCTCGGCTGTGGCCTCTCGTCTTCCCTCTCTCGATGCGAGTTATTTGAGGAGGGAGGCTGCAGGCAGAGAGGCACAAAAACTTGATTTCTGAAGAAGTACTTCGGTACAGTTGAGGACAAAAGCTGCTGGTCGGGACAGTGTTGAATGCTTCGCTTTGCCTCTAGCGGAGCTGGGGAGGGGCTAGCGGAGTACACCCCACCTTCTTTTCCCCCATATAAACTAACAGTTTTCACAAGATAACTTGACTTTGGTGATGGGGTTTGACTGTTTTAGGTTACGCGATTCTAGGAAGACGTTTAATTAGCATGAACTGCTCTAATCTTCCAATATGTTTAATCAAGATTATCAGTATAAACAGAGGCCTAGGTTTTTTAGTTTTAAAATACTTGAGGAAGTCCGCTAAAATTCATTATCGGTATTGTATGGTTGCTCAAAGAATTTCCTTTCACATCCCCGTTTATGGATATTTCTTGAAATCCCATTCACAAAATCCTTAGCATCCCCAAGAGCAGCTTAAAGACTACATTTAAAATCATTTATATCTGATAGTTTAATTATGGTGCTTATTTGCTGCGAGCACGTCATATTAATGCTACATGGTGAATGTTGCAATTTACGAAACTGTACGTGTACTTCTAACTGATGCTGGTATTGTGGCATGTCTTGAGCATGTTGAAACTTCAAAGACCTCTCTTGAAAAATCATGATTTTTGAGTTAAGTCGTTGTTACGCGAAATAGTTCTTATTCGTCATTGCATGTGCTCAGCTTTTTGAATTGGTTGATGAGTTGAAAGTTGAAAAGCCAGTACCAAACGTACAATTTTAGTTTGCACAGACTTCATTATGCATGTTCATGTACCTAAGTGTAGAACTTATATTTTTATAAACAGGAATGGCTTCTTCACTTTTATAGTTAATGTCGATAAAAATAAGTTGTATAGATCGCACTTGATTTTATCTTATAAGCACGAACGATTCGTGTACGATGTACCACTAGCCATTATAACAATTACATATTTTTTTGCGAATGAATTTTGTATTTCGACACAATATTGAAAAATGCAACTTCAAAAAAATCTTCCAGTGCTGCATTCGTTGTTTAGCGTGTTCAGAATAAAATTTAAACTGGGCGATCTCGCTCATCGAAAATCATATTGTAAACATTTCACAAATATTCAAGCCTCAAAATTCGTAATATTGCTATTCATCATATTGAAGTTCCGCTTTTAACACCCCTATTAAATAGTCCAGAACATATTTTCTAATGTGCTATGGATACTCGTGTTATTGTAAGTTTTAAATTAAATATTCCTGTAAGCTTGTTATAAAAAATAATAATACTTCAAAACCGAGCGTTGAGGAACGTAGAGATTAAATATTTCTTAATGATATGATATGAGATGAGATGTAGATGTAGCCTATAAAATGGATCATTTGATTGCGCTCAGTGATATGTTGTGACATTTTCTAGGCGTACGTGACAGATGAAATACTTAGGTAATTGTTGTACATGAACATCAGGTCTTATTAATTCGCAATACGCATCGCCCACGTTTTCTGTGTAATTAACTGAAGCCTATGTCGTGACATAACTTCCTTTTCTTGCCGTTTGCCCACATCTCATTTTTTAATACTCTTTCGGATGTAAAAAAAAGCCTAGCCTGATTCCCACGCAATGAGACGGAAGTCGTTTCTTTACGACTAAGGTGAATCATGGTACTCAAACATGACAGTTGGATCTAAAACAACTTTGTATCTTATTTTGGAAGGTTACAAATTAATGGTGAATTAATAAAGTATACTCGGTACTAGTTGTCAATATAGTTAAAGCCTATAATCGACTTTTATCACTTCATTTCAGTTTTTCACATCAATATCATCCTCGATCGTTGTTAAAAACCAAACTTAACCTAGTTACGCTATTTGATGTCAGCAACTTGGAAACTGCATATACCAATAATTATCCTTGAAAAATATTGGCACTGAAATTAGTAGCACGTCTATTTGTTGCTTTTGTCAGATGAGATCCTACGGGGGGAAAAAATGAAATCTTCACATTGCTTTCCTTGGTTTTTTTTTCCGTTAAGCCTTGTGGAAATCGCATGATCACTTGAAAATACATGTAGCAGGTTTCTGAGTCAACACGTGATGCAAATAATCCCCATGTGAATAATGCATTAATACCCATACTTTTAGACTTTCGTTTGACGTTATAGAGCCCGTTTCGTTAAAATTACACTTTGAAGAATGTAATCGTTCCAGAATTCTTCTCATACGGTAATGACAAATAGGTAATTGTACTTCCAATACCATTTTTTTGGGGAAACGACTTTCAATGCGTTTCCAATGTGTTTGTGGGTGGGGGGTTTGGTCATAATTTCACAATACTAAAAAAGTCATATGTAATTTCGCCTCTAATAATTTCTTCCCATCTATAGATTTTGTGTGTAGCAGGGCCTTCTAGTTGATCTGAGACAATTCGTTAACGACAGCGAGTCCATAAAATCGGATGCAGTCCGATAAACTGACTTTTTAATTCAACAATTCTTAGTCAGCAAAGATGTAACATTACAGGGGCGGGGGTCAACGTGTTGTCGGTCGTGTATCCCGATTCCCTAGCCAGATCGAAGACCAGAGCTAGTAGGTAACAAGTGCCAACCGTGTCCGTTAGTGATACAGAGGGTCTCTACAGGAGTTGTAAAAACATGACTGCAAGATGAAGAGGTGTCCAGTACATGTACGTCCAGATGAAAATGACCTCTTGAAAGGAAAATGATGGAAAGGAGAAAAATACTCCTTGGATGGGAAGGAAGAGCGAAATCAAGGTACTTTTGGTATCGGTCACGCAAGTGTACACTTTCTTGTACTGCACGGTGCGCTTGAAGAAGTCTTTGCAGGTGAGCAGGCCATTGTTGTAGCTGGACACCTTGGCGCCTTTCGCGGGGCTTAGCTCCTCCATGCCCTCCTTGGTGGTCGCTGGCCGCCCTGCTGACCGTACTCGGACGGACTTATGGACCGGCCTCCGCTGCCGCTGGCCGCTACGAAATAACGTTGTGAACTGTCTAAGACTAACAATTTGTCCTTTTTTGTTTTGAAAAAATAAAAATTCAAAATACTTGTGAAATTTTAAAGACGGAAATGCACACAAGGTTTACGACAGTTACGTTTTAACTGAAGCTTGACATACACCGTTTGTTAGAAAAGATCAATTTTCAGCTTTCACCATAAAATGAAACGAAGATAAACGAAAACAAAGACGTTACAGCGAAGTGTCGTTTATCGATGCATGATGAAAATGCATTAGTAAATCTAATTTCGCTGATCTTTTTAGTCCTTCGAGCAGTTTTCTTTATAATCTGTAATCCATCACCATCTGTTTTCAAAAATTTGAATTTGGTTTAGTTTCCGTAATCCAATCACGAGGAGGACGGAAATGGCGTCGTTGTTCACGGAGCGCCAATAGTAATTTATCTTGGCTTTTTTTATTCAAATAAGCCACGCCCGGGGATTTTAGTCACGTACGTAGGCCTGTGACCATCCGGCAATAATGCCAGATCGATTTATTTCAAGTTTTCATTCAGATCGGTTGATCAAAGACAGAGCTAACCGATCAATAATTGTTAATTATTAATATTTTGAAATATAAAACATTAAAACAAATGCTGTACTTTAACCCTTATTTCATTCGAAAATTATGGATCGATTTATTCGATCTTTAGATCTATCCTCTCCGAAATTTTTATATATCACCACAAACCGACTTTCAAAGTAATATACGTGTATACCGTAACTATAAGTTGGAAAAGAAAAACATTTATTTTAAAATATGACTGCAGTTTGAAATTTTAATAATTTCAATTTGCACTGACAATCACCGAAGTGAACTGCATCATGATGAGTGCTTGAGTTTTCGGTGCGAATAATCGAGGTTGTTACCACTTACTCAATTAATCATTAATTGATTAACATTAACGCTTTGAGCTGATAATTTAAAATATTTAAACTGTTCAAAGTTCGTACGCAGTACGAGCACCCCTTAGCGGCATTATTCTGAAGCATTTGCCTGCTATGGCGCTTTATGGAACACCGTCGTGAAATAATTGAAAATTTTGCGCGAAATTTGGAAACCTTGAACTTGCTGGTTCTTGCAATTTGTACTTACTGTATGTACATAAATGGGATTGTCAGCGTTTTTGATCGACCACTGTATTCAGAGTAAGTATAACATATGGCAAAGCATCACAGAACCAAATAATTAAATTGGTACTATAAAGCATAAATAACATTGAAAATACCCTTATTTCAGTAATAACTTACAGAAATATATGTAAAGCATTCAAGCTGAATGTAATTTTTTTTATGAATGTGTTGGTAAAGTTAACGATCAGTGTGTTGACTGTAAAACTATAGTCAACACATCTATTTGAGGTACCCGTAACACTAGGCACAAGCTATGGAGACGACAAGGTATGAAGATTGGTGACAACAAATGAGGTTTTTTAAACTCATCACAACATTGATTCTAGATAGTAATGAGGCATGTTTGTTCAGTACAACACTAATACAACTCATATCTCATACAATCATCTTGAATGATTAGTTGCCCCTTCACAAAAAATGTTTAGTTTAACATAGTGTGCAATGATTTCTCTTCTATTCATTTTCTTGAAAAAGGCAATAAATCTCGGCTAGGTTTCGTGTGATTCGAAGTTCGAACGCGAGAATATTTTTAAAAAATCTACCGTTCATTACTAGAAATGTACAAAAGGAGGAGGAGGAAGGTAATAGGCACCAAGGGAGTATGTCCCTTCTGGGCAAAATAACGGGTGATTTCGATGGTATTAAAATACGTAATGTAAAGCTAAAAATGTGTATTTGCGTATATAAAAATTATAAATACAGGAATAAAATCAGTAAAACGATAAAGTATGGTAAAAATAGAAGATAAAAAGGTAATAGGATTTATAGGAACCCAGCCCTTCCGGGCGCCTTAGGTTGGCCCTTACTGGGGTTTCTATATAAGTAGGTGCAATCATTGCGCAGCTTTACTTTTTTCTGATCAGTTTGTGCGCACATCTGAACGGAGCCTGTGAGATTCTTTTGAAACTGCAAAAAGTTGTTAAAGTGGGTTCTGTTCGGCGTCACGTAATTCATGTCCTGTCACTTGAAAATTGAAAGAATGGTGCATTGGTGCCTGTAGACATGCAGCCAGTTCTGCTTCGCTGGATCCATTGTAGGGCATCCCTGGAGGCGCCAAAATTACCTACTAGGCAAAGGCCCATGGCAGCTACTGATCAGCTGGCTTGTTACTTGTTTCGACCCTCCCCGGCCCCTCCCGAAAAAAAAATTCTCCGAATCAGCCACGAGAAAAACACTTTGTGTGACTTTCTCAAAAAATTGGGTAATTCTTTTGTAGGTGAATTACTCTCGAAACGTCTCGAGGTAGCCCGCGTGTCCACAAAGGGTCGTTTATTTGCAGGCAACAGGTAAATAATGGCAAACAAATAAGCATGGGTAAAGAACGTCGTAAAGGTGTCACGCAACAACAATATCCAGGAGGCGCTGCAGCTGGTTTAAAAGCCGTGTTACAAAATCGCTAAGAGACATCCGGATACAGGTTCACATTTGTTTAATATTTTTATAAAAAAGCGGGACTATTTCATATTATAAAAAATAACGCAGGCTAATGAACAACCAACTCTAAACGCGAACAAATAAATTTAGAAATTACAACGAGTGTTTGAAGCAAAAACGTGGGAAGTATTTATTTTCATGGTGGGCATCTTTTGGATCGGGCTCAAGCAGCGTTTTAACATCCTGTAGATTTGATTTTTTCCGCTTGGCATTATAGTTTCGTTAATTGTTAAAATACTTATTGAATTATAATTGCAAGTTATTGTAATCGTTGCATACAGTGTATATTTCGTACACGAAATACGATAATAAAAGGGCATCTCTGGCCCATTGAGAGGAAAAGGCGCCGATTGTTTCGAATAATGATACATTGAGAACATGTCTTCATGTTCAAGTGTACTTGCCCCGACCCTATCCTTCAGAGCAAATACATGTGCATGTATTTACGCGTATTTAGAATTGTATTTGTCAACACGATAATGATCTTTACCCCTTTCTAGTCAAAATATTGAAATCTCACTTCTATTAAAACTAATAGCCACGAACAAACGCCTACTGCGAAATAATGCTAGTTCGCCCTTGAGATCATGACCCTCTGAAGGGAGAACTTAGTTTTTGGGAATGCTTGAGATGGCACCATCGACCCTTTGGAAAAGGTTTTCATATCCGGACATAACAATTGACCATGCACTTCTGGCAGTGCGCTTATCCAATTCCTCAATTTTCTTTTAGGGGGGGGGGAGCATGCAGCAGTTTTTCCCCTCCCCTTCGGAGTTCAGGGAAATTGCTTTTTTCCCCACTTTTCTCTTTCGCTCGGTTCATATCGTTCTTTGTGCACGAATTAAAAGAGGTCGTAGGTCAGGCCGGCGCCGCATCCTCGATGAGCCATTGCGAGGTGAGTGAGGTGAGAAGAGGAGGTGGAGGGAAAGAGCCATTCCATTTCACCTCGAAATGATTAAATTATACATTAGTATGACAAGTCGAAATTTCTTTTCTGCGAATATTACAGGTGTGAAAAAAGGTGACGCATATAGTAGACGAAGCCCCCGCATCCTATGTTTTCACCTCGCATTTTTCGGGGGTTAACACGCGTGCTTTTTCATCAGCCATGACGTTTCTTGAATGCACCGACGCCAAAATAATATGAGGCCGCTGAAGTTTTTTTTAGTTTTTTTTCCCATTGGGCATCCCGCTGTTCGTGATGGGCATTTCCTAGCATTGTTCAATGCCAGGGTGGAAAAGGGTTCATTAAGGCGAAAGCGTCAAGTTTGCCTAATTTGAAACCGCTTCGCTCCTCCGACTGCAAGAATTGCATCGAAAACAAATTGAATTTCTCTCCTGAAAAGAACCCATCAACACGGTTTTCTTTGGCTTATAAGGGTCTTCCATAAACTACGATGCAGATACATGTGTCAAAGTTCCTATGGCTTACCATCGCTTGTTTCAAGCTACATGTGTTGCTTTTCTTGCGATTTTAGGATGTACCTACGACAAAATGGCGTCAAATTGGAATTGCATACCCTCCCTGGACGTTAAAAAATAAATTTTGTTTGATTCCTTCAAAAATCATTTTCCCCTCTGAGCTATTTCCCCTTAGTACGTCAACGGTGGTTTTTCCAGGTAAGAGTGATTTACTCAAGTTATCATCCGTTTATAATTGTTTGAATAGTAAACTGTGGGTTATTACATGCGCAAACATTCACATAAAAAATTGCGCAAAATACTGGTAGGCTATGTTTTTTAGGAAAAGATTCGTTATGGATATACAAGGTGCAGGTAGACGGCCATTTTTAACTGAAAACAGTGCTGGGACTTTTAAGGCAACAAATACACCGTTTAAACATTATATGGCGGCATTGTCTCAGTCATTTAGTGGCAGATCAAAAATAATCATAGTGATTCTAGAACCATTTTACAATATATAGGGGTGCCATTTAAAACTTTTTACAAAATCAGCTATCAGAGCCTTTCATTTTTTTAAAGGTGCTAAATGCACCATAACTGACCAATGAAAAACGAAACTAACTGCATTGTATTTCTATTCCAGAGCTACTCAGCAACCTAAACTTGGTATAGCAGAATAAGAAATGCCCAAAGTTCTACCTTCAATTCGGAGGTAGGTTTCAGCCCATGATCTCCATAATCCAAACATACAATGTTTTAAATTAAATCACCAATAGTAAGAAGCGCGAAAAATAACCAATATATCGTTTTCAAAACCTCATTTCCTCGCAGCAAATCTCGTGTGCCTGTGGCAGTTGCGCGAGTAATATGCCCCCTGGGTTTAAATCATTAAATGGGTGCTGATGGGATTTTGAAACGTACGTGTCTTCTGTAGAAGCATCGATCTGTGTTTTCACGCAACCCAATCTGAGCATCGGGTCTTTGTGATGGGAATCATCAACTGATCTTATGAACATCCCTTTCGATCATAGTTGTTGATGTCTGCTTTTTTCAGCCCCCGTCTAAACAAATGCTTTTTTACACCTATCTTAGCACCTGTCAAGATTTGATCCGGTCGTGAGTCGCCCCTTCTCCACGCGCACGCCCGAACTCTATGCCGGATTGACCCCACCGTGTCACCGGTGAACCCTTGACCCCCCGCCATATTCCGTTTTGACTGGGAAGATGCGAGGGGGCAATGGCCTCTGTTTTTTGGCATTCGATTTTTCAAGGGGTACCGTGAGTGGCACCCCGCAAAGTTCGCAACCACCTGTACCGATGCGAATTGGGGGTAACGGGGATCATATTATTCGCACCACGCACACTGGAGGAATGCGAGTTTCTGGCCACCAGATTTCCTTTTTCATCTCAATCGATATCAATTTATTCCAAATGCCGATGTGATGATTTCAAATTTTTGCTTTCGATTTTTTTTGTTAAATAACAGTTTCAAAAACCGTGCCGTATTGAGGAGGAAGAAGTATTCGTTTTTGAGGCCATTCTCTCACGGCCTTATTGTTTGTCCTATCTCGTTTTCTTACCCTGAATGCAGATCCGCTGGCGAGATTTAATTCCTTCGTGAAAATAATTCGCTTTTCGCCCCACTTTCTGCCTCGGTGCGGTGCGGAGGTGGGCGCATTAAAAAATAGCCAATTTTCAAAACTGTTGTTTTTCGGGGGTGCGGGACACGGGGGGTTGACTAACATGTTGATATCTGCTTATAAATCTATCATCTCGCGCGGGCATCGAGACTTGAGAACCTCATTAACATCCGAGCTAAATAGAAGATATTCATATCGCGGTGTGCCTGTTTTGCGTTTTAATATCGCGAGCAGGTGTAGATTGAACTGAAAATTGTCATTTAATAAATCGTTGCTAACTGACAGTAGTCGGTGACTGCAGCCTGTTTGAGTTTCAGGTCAATCTCCCAATTAAATTATTCGTTATCGAGGTCTGCATTGTTAGAAAAGATGCAACTAAGCCTGACCCAGAGGGATATCCACAATGCACTGGTATTATAATTTAAAAAATGATTTTAACCTTGACGAATTGATCGTCCACTAGGGTAAAATAAAAAAAACGTTATGCAACCTTCGAAAATGGGATTTTTCTTTCAAGGAAAGCTCCGAAGAAAGTTACGCAACATTTTTCAAATTTAATTTGTTATAAATAAACGGGCCATTTTGAAATTATAAAAATAACTCAGACCATAGTGTACGACCAATTCTATACGGGAAAAATTAATTTATAAATTAGAATTAGCAGGCTATTTAAAAAGTGTGCCTTTTTTTTGCATAATGGACATCCTTTTTTTTCAGCCTGGAACTAAAACGTAAATTAATGTGAAAGAATGTTCCATCATCGAAATGCTGAAGCACTGTAGATTTATTTCCCCTACAATGTCATGTCTGGAATTTTCCCTCAAAAAAGAATTTTGGCGTGTACTGTACATTGGATCGCAACTTTGCCTTTATTAGACCATGTGGAAACAGTGCTTGGGACTATTTCAAGCAGTCTGGAGCAACATAAAAGTATTAATTAAAATTTTGACTAAATAGCCTATCAGGCAAAGCAAATTCCAGTACACGAGAATGCATAATTTAAAAGTAAAAGCTTGCAACATCATCCAAAGTTTCTAACACTGCGTCATTGTGAACCAATGTGAAATACTTTCTATTTAATTAATCCCAAGTTTAAAACAGCATTTTTTTCTGTTCTACATGCACACTGAATTGTGCACCAGATGCAATTTAATTTCACATTTGCTCGAAATGTTTAGGTCTCCGCAGATTCAGTGGACTCTTGTGTGGAATGTATTCAATGTAGAACTTTACTAGAAAAACTGTAATTTTACAGACTAGGCGTACATGTATTTAATCTAAACGTTTGACATACTGATATTTCAACTACATGTACATGTATATGTATAGAGGTTGTCTTCTATGGAACTTGACATGTGTTCCATGCCGTCCATAGATCATATCAGATGCTGGTTGCCTTCTGGTTGAAGCGTCTAGACCGCACGCGTAATGCCAAGTAAAAACAATTAAATGTCGGAGAAAAAGTGCAATTTATCCAACTTTCGGCAAACAATAACTGTTGATGTAGCACCAAGGAGCAATTGGAGACATTCCTGGGCCGATGGTCAAGCGAAGAGCGCCACCTACGAAGCGGTTTTTTCCTTCCCCATCCCATTCCTCCGCGCTGATGCATCGCATTCCCACACCGGACTACAGTTTCCAATTTCGAGCGTAATTCATTTCTCTCGGCCATTTTGGGCTTGATTTATCGTCGGTGCGCTCGGCTAATACATTTCGTGTCGCCTTGTGCTGTGTCATTAAAACCTCGTAAAAACCACTCGAGAAACGATAATGTTCGAGCGAGGACACTGACGTCCAGGTCGGTGCACGTGGTCAGCATCGTCAATGGACGGCCTTTGGACTCCATTAAGAAGAGGTAGGGCAGACATCCGGCAGAGGGGCACCTGCTTGCGTGGGACCTCTATCCTGCTGCCCACCCTCAGGTCCCGTTGTCGTGCTCGGACATTTCAATTAACATCGCTATTTTAATGACCACACGTCGCTGGCCGATGAAAGCATCGTTTATCACTCGCCAATTGGGGAAAAGGTGGTGGCGCTTTCCGTCCCTGGAAGGAAAAGCGAAATTAGTGAATTCAGCGAATGCGAGGGGGCTAAGTGGTTGCGTCACTTTGACCACCAAATTGGTCGATTTCGGATGGAATTGTAAAAAAGGTACGCCCTGTTCGCTTCTTGTGGTCAGTTGTTCTGTCTCAAAACCTTTCCGAATTTTTCTAATTTATCTGTACACGTACGAAATATTCGGTAATGGCTCCGCATTTATTATTGACTGTTGCACCACATGCGTTATATGTAAAGTCCTTGTGCCGTAAATTCCGTAAGCTGGTTTTCATCTTATTACAAACGCGCTGCGTGTAACTTTTAATCAAGGATCAGTCATGTTGCTCGAACGACTTTTTTAAGAATCATTTCAGGCCCTCGCCAAACTCGGTATGGATTATCTCGAACGAACGGTTACCGGTATTAATAAGGAGAAAAACGAATAAACATTAAAATGTGAATTCTGGGAGATCCATAAAATGTTATTAGAAATAAGAGTACGCTGGCAATCGTTTTTTGCTGTTGAAACCCGACTCAAAACTAAGGATGCCCACCATGCAAAAAAATTACTCATACATTTTGTGCTTAAAATACTTGTCAGAATTGCTAATTTTCCCCCACTATAGAATTGTTTGTCCACTAGGTTCTGCGCTATTCTGTCATGTACACTTAGCGTAATACAGTACCCTACAGTCAGCATAATAATGCCACGTGGTGCAGTGGGTCAATCCGTTTAATCCAAATTTTGCATAAAGGGAAATGACAAATTTAGAATTGTTGGAAGAATTGAAGGATGATTGGGAAGGGAAAGCGGTCGTGACCGATTACTGAGGCGCAATCCCAGCATTCGCCTGGAAGTATTGTGGGAAAAAATTCAACTGGAAAAAAATACATGAATACGTCTATTTCCGAGGTCACAAAGCGTTTTGTTTTTCAAAAAAGAAATCAATTTTTTCAATTTTCAAATTTTAATAACACATCTTTGTTCAAATAGGCCTACTTATTTTTTTGCATGGTGGGCATCCTTTTGTGTCGGCCTTAAAATGTTTTCTAAGTAGCCTTTTTGTCTGGATCGCAAACGTGTGCTATATATAAGTTTGGGTTGCGGCTTTAACAATATCAGCAATCTTTGCATTTCCTATATTGATTAGCCATTGTCGATTGCCTACCTGTGCTCTTTAAGGCAAAGTTGCTTTTCCGAACACCCTGCATTTCACCACATGACTTCTTTTACACATGAACGTTGTTCTTCTCTTGTGTCGCTAAGAACGTTGGAAGAAAGTGAGCGGAGTATGTGGAAAGCAACGAGAAAGTAGCCAATCTTAATTAAATTAAAGGCAAGCAGGGAGGATCGATCTTCCTGCAATTCATGGGCTGATAAGGAGATGTTGGTCAATTTGGTACCTAGTTCTTTTAGGGAACCACTGCGGCGCATGACCCGCCAAGAACTGCTGGTTTTATTATACATTTAGGTTGGCCTAAAATCATTTGATGGAATGTCGACACAATACAGATTCGTGGTTGATCAAGCAGAGAATGACGTTGCGTAAGCGAGTATGTCTAAAGTAATACTGTTTTGTTGAATTTATCAATATTTTTATGTACGTAGTTTTTGGGAAAGGAAGGCTTTGGAGAAAATAATATCTGGAACTTTGAATAACTGCTTTAAAATTACGTATGCATATAGTTGACCAATTTGAACGATAACGGACAAGAGGAAAGGGGTGCATGGGGGTAGAGGGTCAAAAAGCGAATCCTTGCTTTTATATTATCAAATTTTGTAGACACTTGTATTATACAGGATTTATATTTTTACGATATTAGAAATTCAATTTGGTAAAGATGTTACTGATCGCTAAACGTCATTTCTTCATTGACAGCTCATTAAAGGCCAGCGTTCACTATTGCGTGTGGCGCTCTAACAATTAGCGAGAAAACCGTGGGAATGCTCCAGGGCAGGACAGTATGGGCTCTTAAAATTCGACGCCGTTGTTCTGAAAGCATTTAATGACAACATAGGGCGTTACAGTTGAAATCGAAGATGGAATGCAGCCACATTTTTGCCTTCGCAGAAACATGACTGGCGGCACCTTTCCGGGTCTGGTTCCGAAAGAAGGATGGGTTTTCATTTCTAGCAGTTTTTTTTCGTTTCATCTGAAAAACCTGTGCAATCGTTTGTCTACAAGTCGTCTTCATAGGCATCCAAAGTTGCCTCAGAGATGAATCAAGGCTGAGCCAAAAGCATGCCCATCATGCAAACATTACTCGTATATGTTTGCATCAAATACGTATTATCTACTAGGTTTCAGCTCTGGTTTATACTTTCAAATGTCCCATTTATTTTAAAAAAATGTTATGAAATTTGAAAACTCGCATGTAACCCGCAATGCAAAACTGCCATGCAGGGAAGTGTATTTATAAATATACGGGATAATTTTTAATTAAAAACCAAAACTGAAACCCTGGTGGCCGACCTATATTGGGGAAAATGAAATTTTCCATTTTTAATAAGTATTTGAAGCAAAAATGTACGATTAATTTTTTGCATGGTGGGCAATATTTTAGCTCAGCCTTGCATGGAAGCTTCCTGTCATTGATTTTAGGGACAGACGTTTGATGCTGTGCAGCCTGTGCTGCAATGAATGCCTGCAGGGCATGTCCAGCGCTTGGTTGAGCCCTTCGCACATGGCCCAGTGGTCAATTTTATCGAAGCATTTTGGGAAGTCACCTCCCCTCCCCTCCTCATGCAATTCCCTTTCTCCAACTGGGTTTTTCCCTCGCACGACGTTCGTCTCTCGCATTTTTCGAGTAAACGACTGGTAATGCGGAAATTTACGTCCAGAATTCGCTTCAGAGAAAACTCCTGGCTCTTCAGTGACCCTCCTGCATTTTTTTTTCCACCGAATTCCTGGTTACCTGTTGCATACTCGCTTTAACTGCCGCCTGCCCATTGTCCCCCTCGGAGGGCGCCCCCTGGGTGCGACTTGTTTCTGGCTTTTGTTAACGGCCTGACCCGGTTAACCGTCCACCCACGGGCCGAAATTTACGAGCGAAACACGTCCACCGAACGTGCTTGCCGACCACCAGAAACGAAAGGGATTTCAGTGCTGGTCCAAATGGGAATATCCCATGCGGTGGCGATGGTCAAGGCAGTTTCGGCCGAGGGGTCGAAGGTCGTGGGGCGAACCACGCCAAGATATCGTATGTTGACCTCCTCGGACCTTTGCTAATAACAGAACTGAGAGGTAGGGGAGCGTCATTATAACACCAGTTTGCACTTAACTAAGAGCAATATATGTGTCAAAAGAGACGTCTGGGACAATTTTTTTTCTGTCTCGCTGATGGTGATATTTTGTTGAAGAGATGCTCGATTTCTGCAGCATTCCTGCAGACGATGTTTAAATTCAGACATTTACTAACTAAACACATTGTCCCAAAATATTTTCGATGTTTATTTTTTTTAAGTATTTGTTGGTATTGGCCGGCAAATTTCGTCAGCTATTTTTAGTGCAGTTTTGGATCCCAAAAGGAGTCGATATGCCCTGATAGGTTAAGAATATCCAGGATCGAGAACGTCGTTAATATTGCATTCCACCGCGTGCTCGACTGCTTGGATCTGTCTTATCTTCAATTAATGGATCACTATTTTTATAATGCTTCAAAATGATTTTGGATTAGCATTTTGTAATATCGGCTTGTTTTGCTCGCCTGAAATTCGATATCCATTTCTGACCGCTTAGCCATAAACGTCGGCAACCTGGCCGATAGCACCATGATTTATTTATTGAACTTAAAATTGAAATGGCTTTTCCTGCGGGGGTTGATGACTTCATTTAATTTTGTCGCTAGAAAATATAATTATTCGTCTAGCTTTAGTTTCGCCTCTGGAGAGAACTGCGAGATAAATTATAAATTGCTAGTAATGCAGCTCTGAACATGCAGCAGAACTTTCATATTTAGTTTCAGTTCAATTCAACTCAGACCCAGTACCCAATAATTATTAGCAAATATACCTCTTGGAAGGGGTTCATACAAATCGACAGACATTGATAAGAGGAGGGGGGAGGAGGAGTTACATGCAGGATTCAGCAAATTCGAACGACCACTCCTGCGAGAGTTTAGGCTCCTGAGTACGGACTGTATACAGTGAAATATCCTTTCTGGACGGCCCCTAACGTCAATTTTCTCCTTTTCCAAAATTTCAACGAACTACATTAGCACCGATCGGCTATCTCACACCCTGCACTCTTGTTTCAAACCAACTGAAATTGATCTACCGAAGCCATAGATAAATCCAGGCAGGTGCCCGTTGGGTCCGACAATTTTTGATACCAAAGGAAACGCTAAATGTTCCAAACATTTTACAATTTGGAGTTATCTCTCAATTTACTTATTTTTAGAATGAGAAAATGTAAAAATGCGTTGACTCTGGCACCTGCAGACTAAATAATTCCCCTAGAAAAAAAATTCTCAGGTGTTTTGTTTATGTTAGGGCTTATTGGAAATGTAAGGTTGTCTGGCTTGAACCGTCCCCCTCCATGCCTTGAACACTCAGCAGAAAACCGCTGCACTTTTAACTAATCCGCCATGGTCGCTGTCGAATTTTTGCTTGGTCATTGTTGCCGGGCTCGGGTCAACTTCAGGCACATTCTTTGCGCATTCATAAAGGCGAGGAATTAATTAAAAAGAAAGGTTTGCATTTACGCATTTTAATAGTTGATGAGGATTTCATTCCACGCTGATGGCTACTGCGCTGCAGATAATCGTTCATCCAATGCTTACAGACATTGTAGTCAGGCTGGTGGTTCTTGCATGTCTTCGAGCGTTTTTCATGGATTTTATCCAAACCCATGTCGAATGCACATCGCTGCTTGATGAATGCGTTGTTGACCAACGTGACATCACGGCAATGACCACTCTGCCCCTATGTCACAACGTGAGGATTCGCATCCATCAGATAGGGATGAAAATAAAGCAATTTGCCTCTGGCGAATTTCACGAGGTTCTGGTGGTTGCCCCCTTGACGCGTGCATGATGACTGGTGATGAGACATCATTTCTTCTTCATATAGGGAATCACTATACGCAATGTTTACCAGTCAAACCCATATACATGTAGTTCCAGTTGTTAGAACTGGACACTTGCATTCGCTCACTGCATGGAGCGTGCGCATGGTGTGCGATAGTGATACGGTTGGTAAACATGGCGTCAGGAGCAAGGAGTGTGAAACTTCCGTTTTCAATCTTCAACCATGTTGGTGTCAGCTTCTAAAACGAAATCGCCTGCTGGACGATCGACAAAGAAATGTTGGCAATAACGATGCAGGGGTGTCGATATTAGCTAGTGGTAAAACTGAATGGAACCTAATTTAAAGAATTGAGACTAATTTTCCTTCCCCCACCAGTTTATTGTATATAGGGATGACTTTTGCCACTTTACTGTTTATACTGGTAGTGGTGGCAACCTAGGAAGTGATTTTCCCCCTTTCCAAAACCTAATGGCACCCAATCATTTACCGAAATGTGTTCGTTTATGCAAACGCGACGTCACGACGTGCTGTTTTGTTTGCTAACTCCGTTATTTCTCAAACGTGTATTCACCTTTCTATTATCACTAAGATTGCAATGTGATGGATTTAATTCACGTCAATTAACAAAACTTTTGCAATACACACTCTAGGAAGGAATTTCTAAAACGGACAAAAAGATGATCTTCTTGTATAAATATTTTCTCAAACTAGCCAAAGGTATTCATCGGAGACGTGAAGCATTAAAATCACATTACATTTGTGCAATTTACAGTACCTTGTACGTGCTGTATATGTATTCCTACGAAAAATGAACTTTAGGAAAATAACGAACGTCTTTTATAAAATAATACCTAATACATTCCTGAATTTGGTTTAACCCGTAACCTCCTTATTAAAATGACAGAATGTGCCGACTACCGCATTTCGTGCGCGTTGGTAACCGCAGAATAACAATATATGTAATTACAATGAAAAATAATATGGGTTGATAGCTTACACCTCGACCTCCCCTTATCACATAGAATATCTTTGCTGACAGTAGGCTATTGAGTTTAATTGAACTGAGTGACCATTGGTCCTAGCACCTAATTGAGAAATGACTTTTCTTTGCCAATTGGCGACACAATACACTTTGTCGTGTTCAAAGGCTGATGACTCAGAGCTGAAGTGCTTTGGGCAAATGGTCGCTTTAAATATCAAGTGTGGAGTGACTACGTTTAGTGGTGTTATTTTTATACCCACAGTTTTTCTTTAAAAAAAATCAGCCAAAGGCGTTTAAGAAGTATTTTCTTAATACCCTGTGTAACTGAGTGACCAATCAGAAATGACTTATCTTTGTCAATTGGCGACACAATACACTTTGTCGTGTTCAAAGGCTGATGACTCAGAGCTTAAGTGCTACAGGGCAAATGGTCACTTTAAAAATCAGTGTGGAGTATGGAGTTATTTTTAAATCCATAGTTTTTCAAAACAAAAAAAAATCAGCCAAAGGCGTTTAAGAAGTATTTTCTTGTTACCCCCATCCAACCATCCAACGACGCATCGCATGACTTAGCACCAATCATGTTTCTTTAGCTTCCCACTAGATGGCCCTAGGAGCGCTCGTGCAAGGATGCATCCCCGTTCCGAAAGCGCCCACGCGCCTCTCCTGCGCCTCCCTGACGCGGTCCTCGGGCTAGGCTTTCGCCGCTGCGCTGCACAACGTCTCCCCAACGCATGTCGAGGTATGCGAGGGTGAGAGGAGAGACGTGCGCTCGCTGCTTTCCTCCAGTTACTCATCTCGTGATTCTCGTCCGTGTCTGACATCGGCGAAACCCGAAGCAAAATCAGCGTCTGTCGAATACTTTCAGTGTTTCGTGGGCGCGACTCAAACTCGATCGATCGGTGAAGGAGAACGACGCTTAGCAGCAACTCGGTGTGTTTGGCTTCGGACGCGGCGTGGAAAACAGGGAAAAGGAAGCCTCGGTCGCCCCTCTCTCGGGAAAGCCGAAAAAACGCAGCCGAAGTGTCGGGCTTCCCGGCCGGCGGTGCGTCGCCCGTGTCTCGCTCAACTTGGGTGCCGTGAATTTTTCGTGTGGCCGAAGCGACCAAGGGGTGCGTTCGCCACCCCATCGCTCGCCCTTCTAATATCCTTCTCTCCATCTTCTTCGTCAGTTGCGTATATGAGAATTAATGCGAACACGGTGTCGTTGGATTTGGTGGTCAGCCTCCGCACCGAAATGCCGTGTTTATTAGTGCTCATTTTCCTGACCGTTTTGGAATCCCTACCAGTGGATGTGACGTGCGTCAGATTGCCCGATATTTATTGGAATTCGTCGAATCCAATGTGAGTACACGCATCGCTTTTACTCGGTTCGGGATTGGGGCTGCATGTGTAGCGTGTTGACAGATGATCGGTTGCAGGATGAGAAGCCAGGTTTCAAAGTGTTTACGGAATAGAGGTGTGAGTGCGATAAGAGGGCCGCGCTCTGGGATGTTTGTTTAATTTTTGAAACTTCTCAGAAATCACACCTTGTATTATTTCTGTCCCCGCAGTCTTGAAAAAATGGCATACTGGGAGATTCATCGTGAGACGCTTTTGAGATAAAAAAGGGAGTCTTGTCAGTCATTATTTAAACCTCCACATGCATCGCTGAGATTTCAGGGTTTTTTTTTTTTTTCCACAGACAGTTTTTACGGTATGAAAAGAATGTTGAACCGTTCTTGCAATCTCTCGGCTCTATTTGGCAGTGATTTTTTCCAGGCCCTTTTTTCAATTAACAATTCTCAGGTCTCACGAGCCCAAGTTAGGTGAGCTCGCCAAAAAATGAAATGAAAGAAATCGCGAGATGGGGTCGTTGTGTCCGAATTATAATCGGAAAGGTACCGTAACTAAAATCGAAACTGTAATGTAGTTGAAGTCTTCAGGGTTTATGTGGAAGCAGAGGCAGAGCTTCGTTATTTATTGCTAACTAAAGGATTCGTAATGATATCATGTACGGTATATTTGTCAAATAATGCTCTAGTGCTCTTGCGAGCTAGCACGTGGGATTTGATAAAAATCGATTTAGTCCTAATTGAATTGCCAGGGTCAGATCGAATTCAGCGAGTGAATGTGTTCACCGAAATGTTAACCAAATTGATCCCATCTTCATTTGTCATAATAGGCCTATGCTGGACCTCAACTTTCGCTAAATAAAAACATCGAAATGAAGAATTATTGCTGTCTATATGAAGTACTTGATGGATGTTGTTTGGAGTAAATTAGGTTATAAGCTAATAAAATATGGATTTAATGAGCAGGTATACAAGTCCGTTTATTCGGGTAAAATGACCAACAACAGCAACAAAGTTTGGTTTTTTTTCGGGCACTTTGTTGTTAACTAGCATTTCATATAATGAGGCAGAATGATTTCCTGTTGTGAATTTAGTACCAGGTTTTGAAAACGTGGCCCTTGATGGGCTGAGATCAGTGTACTCTGATCGGTGTAAATGTGACAAGATTTAATATCATTTTTTACTTCAACATGCATGGAAAAGAAATAACTGAGCCAGCTTGTTCCAAGTCACTTTCATTCAATTGAACTCAATTGAGTTCAAGACAGAATTTCTTCGTGTTCAGGGTTTTCATAATTTGAAAACAAAACAAAATTCGACGGCAGATATGTCGCTCGTGGGCATGAAGCCCAATAGTTTTTGGCCCTGGTAGTGCGAAGAGTGTATTACGAGCTCGTTAGGTTCGGCCCAGAGGCCAGGGGTCTCGCTCGGGGACGGTTCGTTAAACTCGGACGCTTCGGGTTCCAGCACCCGGTAGAAAGCGGCCGATTAGCAGCCTCGCCGCCTCTCATTCAA
>JAQIXS010000996.1:0-35417 GCA_034700785.1 Rossiulus vilnensis | reverse complement strand
CTAGTTAGTATTACATAATTATCATAAATGTCATTCTTACAATAAATACTGTAAGTTCTATTGATGTACAGTATGTAAAATACGCTAATGATTCGTACAGTATAAAACAGATGGCAAGGTGTTTTTTTTTTCAAACCAATTTCGCTCGTTTCCTGATAAGATAATGCATGTTAATTTTTTTCGATGTTATTAGGTACATGTATGTTAAAGTATATTTATTTCTAAAAAAAATAGAGATTTAAAATACTGATTTCTAATTGCAATTTAACAGTAAGCTTAATTACTTTTATTATCTATCGATCAGGATTTATGACTGATTGCGGGCCTACTTAATTTAATCGACGATAAAATCTAGATTTTTAAGTAACTGTTTTATCACATGTTATCGCTTATTAACTTCCATTTGTAAGTTTCAAATCTTCAGATATGTTAATAAGTGCTTGTGCAAATGGTCAAGAGGAATGGAAACTTTGCAGTGAGTAGGCCTAACCGTCTGGTGTTAAAATTAATTAACGCGTGTCCGTATCACGTTTGATTATCTAGGTTAATTAGATTTGTTAAATAGCGTTACAAATTCGTCGCCATTAGTTTAATTAAATATAAACACGAAACTGACGGGATTAAAATCGTAATCCCGGGTGGGGGGTCGTAATCGGGGGTGGATTCAACCTTAGAGACGTCTCTCAGGTTTGTACATCTTGACCAAGGTTATTGTTATTTTTCCCCTGTTGAAATCATTTATATTTTTAAATGTGTGACAAAATATACTGTATTTCTCGTCAGGGAAGTAATACACCGTGACATTTATTGAAAAATATTGTTGTAATTCGTATTATTTTTAATTAGCTTTCTTCACTTATATTCAATCAGTATAGTTAACTATTTTATTATTTGGGGGATTACTTCTTTCACTCACGCTTGTGCAGCATTTGGTGCTTGAAAGGGTAAGTGGTACAATGAAATGTATCAATAACGACCAACAACCAAAAGAATACGACAATATGTGGGTGTTTTTTTAATATTTTTTAATTATATTTGATACAATGCATCCTACGTAGGCAAATATTTGGACGTTATTCCCAATCTAATTATCTGTTTTAATCATTTAAATGGTGACATCTAACTGTTCATTTCGTGTTAGTGATCTGGTAATCATGTGCTCTAATGACATAATATAATACTGTTAATTAAGTGTTTTGTGGACATGTGCTGTTATTAGGGATTGAAATGTTAGGCACTGTTGACTAAGTTTTCGTACTTTTTTCTGGCTAAAATGATATCTTTTTTGTCCAAGCAAATCAGCTAGTTCATCTATGTATATCATTTGCGTCATTTAGGATTTAGGGGTAACAAAAATATGTTCAGTTTGAATGATAATGGACTATAGAAGGGTCGTAAGTCGATTTTTTACGGACGTCCTTTATGAACGTTCCATAATGTTACAAACATGTCTTCCAAATTGCTTTGTTCACCCCAATTTCAGCATACCACGCAGGTACTTGACATTTCTTCTCCTGTCTGCTTTGACCAACTGCCCAGAACATGACATCCCAGATGCTAATCGTGGCATTTCAACTCTTAAATTATTTCCTATAAAAGTTGACATGATTTGAACATGTCTACCCTCACAAGGGCCTGTTTCATTGGCAGCCAACTGGTCCTTAAGGTGGGGCGTCTGGCTAGTAATCCGCTGATATTATTGGATATTCGCTTTACAATATGGCAGCAGTTGCAAACCGTAATGGTTGCCAGGTTTAATCTTTACATCAAGTTTATACTTAGCAAGCATTATAATCCATAAGCCTTCTGTTCGATTTCCGAATTCAATTTGAAAAATGGCGTCCATTCACAGGTGGTCTCCGATTTAAAATGGAGGGTTAAAGCGGAAGCACACACGACTTCCCATGCTTTTTTCCGTTTCTGAGAGGGCTATAAAACTCATGCGCTAGTCATTTAAAAAGCTATGTACTAATTTACATAAAATTGGCCACTTCACTTTCTGGCCTGGGCAGTGGTGCTCAATGGCCAGCCAGTGATATTGAGGGGAGGGGGCTTTGGGTCCGTACCCCTACAACTTTTCACTCTCGAAACTCATAGAAATGAGTCGATATTTTTCGTGTTGCTTCGGCCCCTTTAAGGACATCTGAGTTCTTGCTGTAAGCAGACTCTCGGAGCCAGTTTTTGCACAAAAACACGTTGATTTACGAGCGTTCATTATTCGGCTCAGTCCTATTTGCATGCACGTATCATAAATAATACATGTCTTGCCATCCCTTTTTACGTCTTTTCTTATTGAGAAATGATTTTTGTAATGGGTTATATGACCATGGCTAAATATATAAGCTTCATTTTGCTCACTGAATCCATTCTTTTGTGAATTTTCTGAGCTTTTTGTACGTAGTCGAACTCCTAATGTTGGGTTTCGGTAGGGTACCCCTCCCTGTAATCCACTCACAGACACCATCGCATAATGGACGCCAGAAGCTCCCCCTATAGCTTCTCACTGCAACAAAAAACCCAAAATGCACTGTGGATTGCTCTGGGAAAAAAAATTGGAAAAATGGCGCAGAATTGATTGAAAATCGTCGAAATCTTTGGGATGAGATCGTTGAAAAGCATACATAAATTACATTTTTGTGTGTACCATATCCTGTACTGTAGTGCGCATTCAGAATTGGTGAATAAACATCATGAGGTGAATCCTACTGAGATACGGACACAATGTGGCATCCATAATGGCGATGTTAAATAAAAGATAAAATGATAAATCAAATTTGCTTCGCCTTCATTTATGGATGATAAAAGGCAGAGGAAAATGTAGCGAATCATGGGCTGAAATTATTGGGCAAGGACATGGAGGAGAAGTGGACTTCGCATCACTTTATTTACCATATGGGGTTACTAAATTGAAGGCTGTAACTTAATGATCAAAACTGTTAATTTTTAATTTACGGTATGAAGTGGTTTTTGCGGTTTCGCTTTCGTTTATGTCGTAAAATGTGGGCGAGATGTACTCGGGTTTCCGTTAGCCAGGACACCTTATCGAATTTCCTAGATTACTTGAAAATGGGTAAAGGAAACACTTTTATCTGAATTTAGACCAGTGATGCCATGCAGAGAAACTTGATTTTTGCTGTTTCAGTGTTTGCGCCGGAAGTGGTTCATTATTGTTAGATCCAATTCTTAGTCCATATCAGGTTAGCTAAATAATTTTATACTCACCCTGGAATACCTTGAAACTCATGGAATTTTGAATTGGAACTTAGAATTTTTCAATATCGACTTTTCTTCGACAAATCTGAAGCTCAGAACAAATTACAATAATCTCATGACAATTTCACCATTTCCAATAATGAAAACTCAAGGAATTTTGTTTCCGTAAAGTAGTAGTTACCCTGGTTAATTTCTTTTAATGCAAATTTTCTGATTTTGCCACAGAACTAGATACGTGAACTCTCGAACATCCTGTTCAATTTTTCTTTCAAGTTTTCAAGTTTTTCAAGTTTCAAAATTCTTCTGTGCTTTTTAAAAAAAATATTTTTGGAAATTTTAGTGATAAGTTCCGGAATCCTTAAATATTTCTTAAATTTCGCAATTTTTTGTTGTTGTTGCGAAACTTTGTTCATGAACAATGCTCGTCCAGGTTTGAAAACTTTTCAATGCATTTTAAGGATTTCAAGCAAAACCTTCGTGATTTTGTTTTCGTTATCTCTTGTATTTATTATTAAACACGAGTTTTCAGGTTTAAAAATCCTGCGATCCATATTTAAATTTACAGTAGTCAATTATCTGAGAAATTTTCTGGTCTGATGTTTGATCGTATTGTCATTTTTTTGTTGTCTTTACAAACGCACATACTACATACTAAAGTAAATTTTTTTTTGGAAACAAAAAATTGAAAGCTTTTAATTGAGGCTAGTTCGCGACCGGTATAATCGTATAATATCAGATGGGTGTTTTTCCCAACCTTGGCTGACCTTTTTATTACCCATTTATCTGTTTCAACCAGAGGGAAAAAGCGTTTTTGTCACCTAGCAATCACGATGGCAATGATTCATTCAGGTGCAATGATCGATTTTGCTGGGTAAAAAGTGATTTACAGGGTGCTTCGGAAACCGCTAATGATCTTATAACAATTAACGTTTAAAAACGAGTAGTTGGCTTGTTGCTTTTTTATAGCTGATAAATGTTCAGGCTAATTATTTATACAGTGTCTAACTAGTTCTTTTGTGTCCCCGATACTTATGATTCGGCTACAAATCGAGCACTCTTATTTTCTTTTAAAACGTATATTTGTCGGAAAATTCCTCATTTATTACAATTAATCCAGTCATAATTATTAAATGTAATTTCTAAGCACAATTTGGACAGTACTCCTGATTATTTTATCATCTTTCCAACCACTTAGTTGTCATACTTAGTTTCTTGGATACTTTTTCCACATCTATTTTTAGGATTTCTCAAATGTGTTTATTTTTACTTAGACTTTACCATATTTCATCTGTTTATAATACATTTTGGAGCATTTTCTGTCAGGAGAATGTACTTGGCTGCCAAATGTTTTACATTTCATTGGTTCGATAATTAACTGTTATTCTTTTTATTTGCGGGACACTATTATCCAGACTGTCTCTGGAGTCCAGGCGACTGGAAATTTATTTATAGTGCGTCGAAGTTGCCATTTACTTAGTTTTTATGCGTTTTTTTCCTTCTTTCTCTTGGCTCGTTGGGATCTAGGAGGACATAAGTGCAGGTTGGGACTATAAGGTATCCAAGGCGCGACTAGAAAATGAAATTCAGCTCATGTTTGTTGTAAGGACTACTCGTGGAATTGGATCCTGTAGGCCTAAGATAGCGAGAGATGAACAACACACTCGATTCAATTAATCGATTGTTTCTTGTAAAAAAGGGCAAGGAAAAACTCGATGGATCGTATAGGATGGCTCGTACATTGGTTTTTCTGTTGGGCCCTTAAAGGCTGTATAACAATATTTTATTTCGACAGCTATACAAGCTCTTTTCCGTGTAATAAAATTTGCCATTTGTTTTTATATCCATTGAATTCCCAACGCAAACTTCTGAATCCATTAAAAAGAGCAGTATAACTTTCGCAAAATCTGACAGAATGAGAAATTCACCAAAGTCCATTAGACGGGTGGGTGAGGAGGTTGGGCCTAGTGAAAAGCCTGGAAAACCGGGAATATATCAAGGGCATGACCTTCTTCATTTCCATGCCCAAATATACAATATATACGCTTTGCACGAATGTATACAATCTGTCCCAAAATCCACTGCGTATTTCAATGTAATTGATTGAGAGAAGCTTCTTAGTTTTAAAAGAGCTGTACAAACTCTGTAGAAATTATACGGCATTTGAAGAAAGAAATTGCATAGGTAGGAAAAAATTGAATTTAGATATTCATAATGACATGATTGCTGTATACGTTTATGTTAAAATGATATTTGGAAAAAAAAGCTTGTCAAAATTTTAATTCAAGTCATTTACCTGTAGTTGCTTCGCTGAACACGTTTTGAGGGTTTTTTAGGGATTATTTTTTCTTCCATTTCCAAATCTCATTACGTTGTACTACTTTAATGCGAGATGTTAACAAAATTTCATCATTCACCATTAATTAAATGTATCATTTTTGGGTATAAAAATAGACTAATTATCATACCACAGCAACTAAAATAATCAAATTACACCATTTTGTATAAAACGCACTGCATTTTTGTGGAATTTTTGAAGGTACATGGAAGTTTAGACAAAATTCAAATAGAGTTACTGTAATCGATTCTATTATCAGAAAAAAGTCTCATATATTTTCAATAACCGCAGTATACTTTCATGCCAGTTAGGTTATTTTCTAAGAATTTCTTTAACATGGCCATTATTCTAAGCAAGACATGGCTTTCTGTTATTTTTATTCGCCATGCGCTGGTTTTAAGCTTTTTTAAATCTTTAAATCCGTTTTGGGTGATAAAGTTTTAATAAAGTTGCACCCAAATTACGCTGTTGGTATATATTTCAAAATAAGTGGATTTTGTTATATTGATTTTGAGAGAAAAATAACCAGGAGCAGGTATAACTTCATTTTCTGGTAATCGAAAAAAGTGTTATTGGCTCATTACTAGACCAATATAAAACCAAAACCCACTTTTACTTTGGAAAAGTTTTTTTAATTGAAATTTATAAGAAACATCAGTAAATCCTATAAAAACCCTTGTTTTTATGCGCTGTCTAGACCTTCTTGGAAATTTATAAGCGAATATTGGCTTTATCAAAAATCGTGCGATAATCGGAAATATCGCATATAAGGAAATACAAATTGCTTAAAAGTAACCTTTCCGGGAAATAAACCAGAAAATGTTAAGAGATAAGGTATAGGATAAAGGATGTGGAGAAAGGGGGACCCCCGTATTAACAAACATTTTGAAGCACCTACTATTAAATCATGAAGTATGCGTCTATATTGCACTGCATTAATCAATTTTCATTGTGTGGCAACAGTTTTCTTGTGAGAATTGATTGAAAACGTGGTAGCAGTTTAATTCCCGAATCAATTAAAATCGTTACTACACGCGTATAAAAGCAAAGCAATATTAAGTGGATTCTATTATTTCGCTTTTGTTGTTAATGGTTCTATAGTTAGTAATTGCTGCTGATTGATAGTTGCATTTTTTACTGGGCTTATGCACAAACTGATCTCAAACCATATTTTCCTACCGAATCTCTAATTGCACTTACTTCCGTTGAAAATCGAATTTTGACTTTATAAAACATTTTTTATATTAAATTGATCTTATGTTTTCCTGAGCAGAATTTATCCTCTAATGTTGCTCACAATAAATCTAGAAAATAAGGCGACTCACATTGTTCATATTTACGTGTTTTAACAAGTGCAGATTTATTGAAAAGTTTCTCCAAATTTGTCCTTGAACTTTTTTCTAACTTTACAATTCAGTTCCACGTAGTAAATGTCACATGTGGACTTAATGAAGAAACGTTTTCAGACTGATAATAGGGTTTAACATCTATGTTTAAAACAGAGATCATGTGCTTAAACCTAATTTGGTTTAAGCTGCTGGTTGTCTTCCTGGATTGGGTGTTAAAGCAAGGGTTTAACCCTTGCACTTTGGCTGTAAACAAGATATGATGAAAATGCAATAATTCTGCCAATTTGATGCTGAATAAAACAGCTAAACGTATTGAACATTGAAGTTTAGCACTGACATTTTAACTTTGAACCAGTCTTGAGGCTGTACATACTCATATATCTGTTTTTAAAAGATATAACTAAGAATATGAAAACATTGCTTTCTCTGGTTTTCTACTCAATTTTGATTAGATTCTCTGACCGAACAAAATAAGAAAGGAGCTCTGAAATGAGTGTTTATTTCGGTGTCCAACATAAGGAGGTTTTATTGGCATTCGTCTCGGGCGTTTTCAGGGGAATACCTGGGGGAGATTGAGTGAAAATCCAGCTAATATTTAAGGATTCTCATCTGTAAGCCAGACACGAATCCATTACCGAGCAAGTCCATTATTTGGTAGATTTGTTGCGTTTCCACTTTTGGACTCATCGATAAAAGTGCTGAAGGGACCTCGCTAATTCATCACGAGAAACGCTGATGCTTTTAAAAATAAATGCGGCCACATAATTAAATTTGGATTGGATTGGTCTGCTGACGTTATCACCTGGCTTGTAAATGTCACCATTATCACGCATGCACACTGTCGATCCTAAAAATTGTGTCCTGGATTTCACTGGAATGACTCTAGGGTTTTTGATAAGTATGGACTAGTAATGTGATAATCTGAGATTTTGTGTGTACGAGAGCACTGATTAGTGGGTAAACTTTGATTTCCAAAACTTGATTCGTCAAAATGACAACGAAGATATCAAATAATGTTGAAGTTAATGTCAAACGTAATATTGAGAATGTTACATTTTACTGTACAAGCATACCCCGCATTTACGTATCTACATGTATATACCTTCTTAAGAGTAATTGATTGCTACTTCTTCTTGTTTTTTCCCCGGATAGTTGGCTCTGCTGATGAATTATCTAGATCAATAACATGTTTTCTTAAAAGCACACTGTACTGAATAAATGCGATCGTTTTGCGTGTATTGTCCCTAACTACCCTCAAAGAAAACATGCATTACATCCGGGTATTGCCGGAAAGCTCTATATTCTAACTTCGACAGTTTCGATTTACCAAAGTGCTTTCTTTAAACTTCTCCTTCGAATTAGTCATTTGTTTTATGGGTTTAATATGGAAGTTTGCTGTGCGCAAATACCATAAATTTGAAATCTTATGAACTTTTCTGACTGTATTTTAACTGCTGCAAGGGTCAACTGAAGAGGATGGGATGCACACAAAATGTAAACAAGTCGTCTAAATGTAATCCTGTAAAAAAGACCGGAAGTGATATTTTTGATTGTTTTTGACCATGATATTTAATAGTAGAACTCGATAATTGCTGTTTACGAGGACCTCTGTTGTTTGTCACAAAAGCTCACTTTTCGACTTAAAACAACCGGTTTGAAAACATATATTTAAATTAGCATGGCAGTTTTTGATGACTTTAATCTTGAATTTTACTCGAAAACAGCAGCATTTTATATTTTGTTTGCTTTTAATTTTCTCTGATAAAGCAAATGAGATTTAAAATAGCAGGTGTTAGATATGAATTAATGATTTAACATAATTTAACAATAATATAAACGGGTTAGCTTAACAATGTTGTTAAGAATGCTAGAGCATTTAATTTTTCAATTTATCCTACTCTGAACTAAATAATAGATAATTGTGGTGTCAAATTAACTAATTTAATTTCACGATGGTAAAGATTTAAACTTGAGGTGAATTTTGATGAGTGAATTCAAATTGTGTACATTGCTTGCATTAAATCTTATTTTGATTATTTTAATAGGAAATGTCTATCATGGACAAATATTTGGCTCAAACATCAGATATTTGGCTGAAAGGGACGATTAATGAAAATACAAGATTTGCTCTTAATAAGGTAAGAACACAGTATTTCCTCCAATATATTAACAACTATGATTGAGAATAGGGTTATGAAAATGTTTTCTTTGCACAAATTTGCCTTATTTAATTTTGTCAAGACATTTTGTTGGTAATTTAAACAGGTTAATCAGTACGTTGCTTTTAAGTTCCATAATTGTTGAATGCATTTTCCACTTCTGGAATTTCTTTCTTTCCTTAAATAAGACCTTTGATTTATGTAAAATTGGTTTACATTTTAGTATTTAGAACGTATAATTTGTATTCATGTTACATAAAGGATAGCGTGTTATAATTATTGTGAATAATGCATGTTAACTTTTGTAAACAAGCAGTAGTGCAGTCTATGTTAAAACTTATACAATTAATTTTAAAACCTATCAAGTATCCAAACGGCCATAAATTTCCAAACACTTAAAGATTTCTGGATTGTTCATTAATTCATGAAAAAAATTCTCATAAAAATACTTGGGTTTTTGTTTTGTAAATTTATTCATCTTGATTCAAAAATATATATTCACAATGTCTATGCCTGAACTGTAAAAAAATTATGTTAATCTGTTTAAACATTGCTCCTAAAAACAAGAAAATTTAAGTCTCCAAAAAATGCATACCTATTTTTGCAAATTAGTTCAGCTGGGTAAAAAACTTTAGATAGCTCCATAATGTCTATACTCACATTGCAAAAAGCCATATTAATCTGTTTAAACATTCAAGGATTATATGAGACTTACGTGCTAAACTTGGCTTTCTAATAAATCAGTTATTTTTAATTGGATCAGTACAGGGTGATCAAAACAAGGCCATTTTTTCGTAGCGACTAGGGGTAGGAAATAATTTAAGCAAACATTGTAGTCGTTGAATAATGCAGCGCAATCCATCTCATAATATATCATAGGGGAAATTACGAAAATGGGGATTCTGATGATGCCTTGTAGCATGTTGTGAGCTCTTGCATTTGCAGATCGATTTTGATGGTCCTTAAACCTAATCGTTATTTACCGCCCTTGGAAGTTAACTCAAGCTCGTATCTCATCTGCATAAATGACTTTTTGTGTTTCTGAACCTGCATGTTTACTTACTTTCATTAGTTCTGGGGTGTACTGAGAGTTAGGATTTATCATTAAATTATTTGATTAACCAGATATACCTTAGTTAAAAAAACGTTTCCATGGAGATTGTTGGCGTAGCAAGATGGCGTTTAGACATATTGGTTATAGGGTGTCCATGAATAAGGTGATGAAGGAAGACTAAAATAACGTTTCGTGACAAATCAGGGCATGTTCAGTTTCACATTCCTGCCACGGTATAGATGGTTGTTTTTGGCAACTTTGTAACTCCATGTGATTTTGGAATGGGCATGATATTTATAATTATATTTAAATCACGTTTATTGTGGTCAACTGGCGTGATCGTGATTATTTTAATTGTTTTAAACAGATGAAATTGTATTAAGCAACGAATAAGTTTTAACGTAACATATTGCATGCTATAATGTGCATAGTGGATTATTAACGTATGTGTTTCAACAGGATTTCCTCAGACCTGGGCAACCTCGAAAACCTGGAAATGTCAAAAAAACTTGTGAAGATAAGCACTAGTCAGGGAATAGCGATTTATTTTTGAAAAAGTCAGGAAACGTTAGCATTAATACGACATTTGCGTTTACATAGTTAAGGTGTCTGCTGAAATTAAATTCAGGTCATGGAAGACATGAAAAAGTCATGATTTTGACGTAATGATTTGAATTTGTCATAATTTATCATCATTGGTCAGGGTGGGCAGGGAAATATGCAAAAACTGAAAAAGTGAGAGAATTTGAAAATGCTATGCATTGGGGAATCCTCTTAGAGGCTGAATATTTGAGACATACATGTGTACATGATATTTACAACAACAAAAACTCGCCAGGTTGTGAAATACTTTGTTTTCTGAGATAAAATTCAAATGTCGCCAGTGCATCTAAAGCTTCATGAATAAACCTGTCATTTAGTAATTCAATTAATTTGTTGGTCATGGTTGTAGATAATGATGAAACAAAAATTTCAAATTGGATTCGCTTACACTTAAATAAAAACGATAAATGGTATCGTATTTCCAAGACATTGCTATAATAATATGGATATCAAAATACATTCTTGGTCAAAAAAAATGAGGCGGTTTTTTGAGAGCAAAATTCCTAGGATATTAGGCTTTGTTGTAAAGTTCTGAAGAATGTGGTACATCCCCCATGTTCCAATCTGCGAGCATAAACACGAGTTGACCAGTTTGACCCTCCCCCTCACCCTTAAACGCCTTGTTTTCGGTTTTGTTTTTCGCATTTTTGGTACCCTGTGTACCAAGAGGGCATATTGGACGGTGGTTTTTGGTGCTGGTGGTCTTGTACTACATATCGTAGTTCCTCCTCACCATAACTCACTTACCTTGCTCACCTCATTCTGGCATTTGGCCGATTTTACGATTAAGGTTGCGAACCCACCGGGGAATCCACGGGTTTTTCGACTTTTTCGCTCCATCATGAAGCTCGCTATCATAACTTATTTTCTTTTTTCTCTTTGAATTTTACATTTTTTTATTATTTATTTTTCATGTTTTTTTTTGTATTGGCGAAAAACATGGACTTGGTTTGGTTATTCCACTTCATTGCCCTGTAAAATTATAACACAAGATGATGTCAAAATTGAAAACTTTCCTAATTTGTACCTGCCCTCTGACTATTTGTCATTTATTTATGAAAATATTGTTGGTGGAAATTCGTGAAAATACTGTTAGAAGTGTTGAAATATGCTTTCTTTTTGTGTTTTCAAAGTCAACAGCTCAGTTATTGTAGTTAGACTCATACTGCATATTTAATTATAAAATTACACTGGCGAAAATTTTTTTTTATTATTAATACATGTACCCAGTGTGAAATACGAACAATTCGATAATTTGGAGTTAGCTGCATAACAATTCGCCGCAATTTTAACAAACTTTCGCAAATCCATCACGAGATTTCAGACTTGTACATTATATTTTAAATCTAATCGTTGATAAGAGTAGATACATGATAAAATGATGCAGAAACACGTTTCAGACCAAAAATACACGTTAATTCTTGAGCACTTTTCACTAAGGCCGTGGTTTTAAATGCAAAACTAACTGATTTATTCACCAAAAACTAAAAGCACGCCCCACCCCTTTACCCATCTGTGTCCAAATTTACGTTTCTTGTTTATAATGGAAAGACATAAAATAAATCATTTCGTGCATCGAAAGTTATTAAATAAAAGCCAGAAATGGGTCTTGAAAGAGGTTAGCGGGGCTTGTTTGTTAAAAGAAACTAGTTTATGCGACATAAAATTAGCTTTTTATGGACGATATTATTATTAACCCTTCTTACAAACCCTTTTGTTTTTCCAGATGTTTTGGCTCTTACCTGCATGTGTTTACTCGAGTCCAGGTGCAATTTATGCCTAAAATTCCTTAACAATTCAAAACTGTTAATATGCAAATGCATCATCGAGATAGATTAAACATTTATGCATAGCTTATATTAATAACTACGGGGTGACCAAGAAATCAAAAACATTGTTAACATTGTTAAAAATTATAAATTTCGAAAGGTACATGTATGTTCAGAATACTATCATTTATGAAAGAAGTTTATAAAACTTTTTGTATTACTTTTTCCTGAGGTATTTTCTTATTAATCTGATTTTTTTAAAATTTAAATGAAAAAATGGCTCAGAAGTGCACCCACCTACTTGCCCATCAAGGTTCAAATTTACGTGTTTTTTGTTCTTATTCGAAATTTATAAAATAAATATTTTTTTTGGTGTTTATAAACCTAAAATTAATTATGCAGGCTACTTTATTTTGGGGAATAAATTGAGAAAAATCAAAACAAAATAGTGGCAGTCATTTATGGATCATGTTTTCTCTGCCAAGAAAAATCTTTTCGACTTTTGATGCAATGTAAAACATTTTATACATGTTTTCAAAGTATTAAAACCGTTCTAACTGAAGATTTCAAAGTTAATCTTTAAAATTTATAAAGGTTATCTTAAAAATAACTAATTTGGAACACGGTTAATTTGAAAACCTAGAAAAACGTAATTTTTTACAAGAAAAAATGTCCAAGTTTTTAAATTCGTAAAATTAAAAATACTCAAGTCTGGAAAGCAATCTTCTACTGTTATCCTTCGATTATTCTTCAATTGAACTCAGAACCCTGCTGAGTGTCAACGAAGAGTAGCTATGAAGTGAGAGGGGGAAGTAGAAATCGATTAAGTATATTTTTATGGGAAAATAATTTAGTCAGTCGATTATACTTGAACAAGTTTCAAAAATGCAAACAGATGTTTCTGTAAAAAAAATTATCTCTTCCAGCTTGCTTCGAATTGTTACCTTGTTGGGATTAACGACGTGTTAGTTTACCTAATTGACATAGATGGCGCTGCTTTTCCCCCCAGAAGGGTGTAAGTTGAACACGTGCGCGACCACGTGGCTAGTGAGTTTCAAAAATGCACAATCTCGAATGATGGTCGTTAATTTTACTTCACCACTTTTTTCGCGGGTTTGATTCCCATCTGCTTTGAGCGCCATCGCCCAACGTCTCGATAGGCAAATGACGTCATCCTCCGTTGCCTTTGGTCGTTAACATTTGATGGAAACAGCTGAATCAGGGGAGTAAATAAATTCGTTTGCCTTTTAATAAACAGTTTCCTAAAAGTTTATGGCAATGGCCTGTATGAATGAGGGGTTCGCATAGGCGCTTACCCTTCCTAACTTTTAAGTACGCTATAAGACACATATGTGTGCCATATAGGCGATTACCATTTAACATTGACACACAGGGGTAACTGGGTTCGTAAAAAAAGGTAATCGCCAGTAAAAAAAATCGTGTTTATTCTCGGTAGCTATGGGGTTGTAAAAACGGGATCCTCGTAATGGGCGTTTGCGGTGGGGAATCTTATTTGTTTAAAGGTACATAAAATGGTCGTTGTATGCAATAATCGCATAACAAGTGTTTCATAAAAGTTGCAAAAGTGCAGCCCATAAACCTGCCAGCCCTAGTGCATGGCGAAAACAGTGGCGACATCTGGCGACTGTGGTGAACTCAACGTGATATCCATTTTCCATCATCTGATTTGCCAATTTGAGCGCTGGTTTTACCTTGGTTTTTACCTTAGTTTTTACCTTGGTTTTTACCTTGAATCATTCGTTTCGACCTTGTTAATGATTGCGCTAATTAAAACAACAAAAGCAGCTGTTCAATTTGTCCTTAAATTCTAGAGACGCGTGAAAATACGAATTTATATGCATAAATTTGAAATTTTGATAATTGAATTTTTAGTTAGAACGAGTGATGAGAAGCATTAGTTAAATTTACGAACAGAAATAAAGCTATAAGCTTTGAAATAACTATTCCAAACACGTTTCAAAGAGATAAATTTAGCCTACTTTACATGTATTTATGATTTCAAGCACATTGTTAGCAATTGTAAAAGTCTTTAAATCTGCTATTGCCCTTGATCAATTTCTACCATCGCCCCCTTACCCTCACCCCCACTTAGTCCATTATTGTCTGAATTGGACAAACCCCTTTATTTTTATCAGCTAAATTCTTAATTATATTTCTCAGCTATTACGGATCATTGTGTGAATGATTCATTGAGTAGTTTACTATGACATTTTTACTGCAAATTTTGTGAATACGTCTAATGTATAATGTACATTCTACATGCCATAACGACTTAGCCCTCTTAGTTAATTATCTATCTTTATTTATTTAGAAAAATGCGCGTTATTTTGAACAGGAAAAAGGAATAAACATTGACGTCACAATTATTACGTCGATAATGGCGTAATTGTTAACTTTTCGCTCTTTCGTGACTTAAATAATTAAATTGAAAAAGAATGATTAATGGTTGACGTCTCAATATGGAATAGGATGACGTCCATTTCCAAAATTGGTTATATTTGTATAGGCCTACTATTTTGTGCATTAGTGATCGTTAGTAACAGGTTTCACTGTACCTCTGCACTACAACAGAAGTGGAAAGGTTCCTACAATGTATTAAACTGGAAAAACGTATTTTGTGGGTCAGGCACTTAGGATGTTATTGATTATCCGATCTGTGTGAACCCCCGCTAACCACGGACGTCCTTTATGGAAGGCTCTTAATGATCATGTCATTTGCGTAGACTATGGCTTGTTAGCAAAGCGTTTCAAACTCAAAATATGGGTATAACTGCACTTAAATCAAGCAAACATGTTTCTAACAGGGATTGACGTTTGCGTGGCGATATTGTGTATGGTATTGTGCTCGTCACCTGTGATGGATTGGTGATTAAATGTCCGTGTTAAAGGAAGTGTTGATGCTTCTGTAACAAACAAGCTGTATGTGTTGGAAACAGCTGTTTAACCAGATCGGCATGGCATAATGACAATATTGTCAGCTTAAGGCCAGCGTTAATCGGAAAAAAATAATTAAAGTTAACCTGTGCAACCGCCCATGCACCTGTTGCATTCATACCAATTCGTGTTAGGACACGAATAAGCCAATTTACTATTTTATTATTTAGAAATGGGTTGGATTGAGTTGATTGCTTAACCACCCTCCCAGACACTAGCATAAACTTAATTCTATTGAATTGCTACATCATTAATTCCTCACTTTGGTTTGCGATGGTGGGCTTGTCCTAAAAAAACCTTTAGCTCAAAGGTCGATGATGCATGTTATGATAATGGCACATCAAGTTTTCATAATCATATGTATCCAGATGGAATTAAAACGCGTTGTGTTAACAGCGGGGGGTTAGTGGGGTTTGTTTGTTATAAGTTATGTTCATGGCACTCCAGTAGATTTGTCATATCACCTATAAAGTGTAATGCAATAGCATGGAAAATTGCAAACTGTTTGGGTGGCATTAAGTGGATGGCCGGTGCCATATTGACCCGAACGCTTGACATGTCCTAAAAAAATGACGTAGAAAAAAATCACTTTTTTGTTTGGGTATTTCTAAGAAAAAAATATCTATTACCGGATTTGTCATCATTTTCGTAGAATATCTATAAGCTTGAAGTTTCTTTGCATGCAAGAACGATTCATGCACATTTAATCATACACAGTTAGATAAACCATGTATGGATGCATAGTTGACCATATATAGAAAGTATTACATGGACTTAATTTTTTAAAAAAAGTCACCTTCTGCCTTAAAATAATTTAATGTAATTATATGAATAAAAAAGACTCAAATTACTTAAGGATATACATGTGTAATGTTTATGTAGTGTTTATGTAATGTTTATATATCTGAATATCTTATATATGTTTATATCTGAAAATATGTTGAACTACATTACTGCAATTTTATACATACACATGCATTTACACTGTTTAAAACAGTTTATGGACATATAGGTCCAATTTTGGCTAATTTCTGGTCTAACCATATATGGAATAAGTCGTTCATGTTAAATATGGCCCATATTTAGTTTTTCCTTATGACTTAAATTAGACGTCATTTAAATTATATTTGACCTCATGTTATATGAAATTGAGGCATATATTTTTGATTGATATTTGACATAATTTAATATGGGAATAGAAAGGCACATATAAGGAATATTATGACATCTGGGCCATTCCTGTGATGTGGGACGGAGCAGTGGGGATATTCTAATTGGGACATTGATGAACGTACATGTATGCACGTAAATCTCAATCAACAGGGCACATTTCACAAACCTGTTGGTATATTATTGCATGTCAAAGCTTATAGGGGTTGATACTAGGTCAAGAATTCGACTTTTACTTGGAAGTCCTTTATGGACAGCCCCCATATATCCGCTCATTGCTTCTTGACTGCAAGATGTCTTCCATTGCCTAATGTTCATCTTTAATTCCATGCTAATGCAGTAAAATTAGATTCGGTTGATCATATACTTAATTAAACAAAAGTTATTCTGCCATTAGGGCGTAGACCTCGCCCCCTTTGAACGTTTCTCGTTTAACCGAAACGTTCGTAAGTCTCGTTGAAAAAGGTGAGAGGTTGGTCTTTTCCGATCGTCAAAATGTTCCCTCCGAAAACAGCATTAATTCCATGTGCGCTCGGTTTAATTTCAACGATGTCAGTGGCCATCATTAATTTGCGCTTAATTATTCGTGTATTTAAGGCGCCCTCATCGGGCGTGTTATTCGAGACTCAAGTTTGACCTTAAATCTTCATATTCCATTACGAGTGTTTAATGATACAGTAGTTCGTTGACTTTAATGGAGAATCAATATTGGTTTATTAGGTTTCTTTTGGGCTGAAATTTAACGCGCGTCTGAGGAATGGTGTATTTTTTCTTCTTTTTTTTTTCGGTATATCTCTGACGGAATGGGTCGCTAGGGGCCTCGGCTGCACTACTCCATAATATCTGAAACGATCTTGAATGAACTGCATTGCAAGTTTCCCTCTCGTTCGCCTTTTATTGTATTGGTCCGAAATCGGCTGTTTAGTTGACACGCGGTTAACCTTGGCAATTTGGCGAAGGCGATTTAATGACAAATTAGCATGGCGATAATGATGATTACTTTACTAGCTAGGAAATCGGGCAAACTTGCAACTTGCTGTTGTAAAAAAATGGGGAAGCCGAGTAGGTCGTAAAGACCTACTTGAGGTCTTCAAGAATCATCAATAAATCTTGAAATTAAAAAAAAATACAAACTCCTTTTTTAACAAATGATTATTCTCGCAAAAATAATCAACTTTCAGGATGAAAAGTTCAAGCTGCGGCATGTTTGAATTTTTGTTGGCGTAATAGTACAATGACAGGCAAAAATAGAAATCGTTATAAAAAGAATTCGGTGCGAATGAATTTAGGCAGATCTAGAACTGTCGAAAAAAGTAATGTGCAGAAACTTCAATTTTTAATCATTACCATTAACGAATTTTACAAATAGGTAATACGTTATACTTGTAACTAGTTTTTGAAAAATTCTAGGATTTAGTGCATTTGAACAAATATTTCACTGAATATCCTAAAACTAATACTTAATTCAAAATACTAGTAATAACTATTTCATGTACAAATTCAACGCCTCTTCATGCTTTCTCACTGAATATACTAACAACTAATACCTTCGAAATTTACTCTTGTCTTCATGTGGCTGGGTTGAATGGAACGTTAATTACTCCTATTTCTCAAGAACCACATTTCTGTGAGTAGGCCTAGTTTGCAGAATTTATACTGAGCTTTTAAAAAACTTTAAAATATTTTTCTCTTTTAAACACTGAAAATATTGTGTCGCCAATATTATTGCGTTTTGTTAGAATAAATTGAACCTGGTGAAGGCCTAAGTAACAGGGCAAAACGTTGCACCAAAATAAAAAGTGGCTGAGAAATCTGAGTAATTAACGAACAACTAATACCAGTACTTTTTATTTAAAAAATTCCACAAAGAGTTCACAGAACATAAAAAGCTGTACTAATGAGCTGTAAAGATTCATGTATTCATATCCACATAATGAAACCTCAATAAATTCACAAATCATGTTTAAAGCACTGCACGTACATCAAACCAACCTATTATGGACAGTACTAATTTATGATGAATTCATAATATCTAAAAACTTTCAAGGATATGTAGAATACGTTCACATAGGCCTATGTACATGTATTGATTAGAACGAATGTTATCTTAGATTATACGTGAATCGACGAAAATTACAACTTGGGTCTGACAACCTTATTAATCATTGATATTATTTTTTAAATCTTGATAACGCCCTTATAATCCTTATAAACTTACTGCGTTTTTTATTTTAGGGGTGATTTCGCGGGGAGGGGACGATAAAGATAGCGGGTTGTTCACTTACAAAATCTAATTGTAAATTCCCATTTATAATAATGGATATTTTAGTAAATAGCTCTCGCATGCAAGCAAGCGAAGGCAAATGGATCGATAAAGAAGGCCTGAAAGAGCCCTAATATAATGAAGTTCAGCGTTTTATGAGATGAACAAAAAAAATTTCCCCCAAATATTAGCCCAATTGGGAATTGCGATGTAAATAAGAAAAATAGTTGTCTTTCCTCTCCTATCTTTTGCGCACCCCCTTAACTCGTGGCTGAACTTACACGCGAATTCACTGAACGCTTATTTAAATCGATTTTTATTATCTTCAATTCGCGAATTTATAGCATGTAAGCAAATCCCACCAACTTGGCGTTTAATCTTACGTCACATAATAAAAGTACCACGAATTTGTTTTAATGATCGCACATAGGGGCCGTTCAAAACCGAAACAGGGGGGTTTTGGGCATTTAGCAACGTTTCACATTTGAAAGCACAAGCGTTCACGCAAAAGAACTTGTTTAGACCAGGTAAACAAAATATTTGCGAAAAATGAAGTAATAGCCATGCACTGTTAGCTTGTATCGATGCTATTTTGACAAACAAATAAATGTGTAGTTAGTAATATTTTGGCAAATATTGTTTTTAGTTGTGTTTAGTATAAACTTTCGCAAAGTGACAATTATACAGGTTATACCAGGTTATACAGGTATGCATGTAATTTTTTAAAATGTAAGGTGAATTTGCCTACTTAATGTTACTCTGATATTGGGTCAGTTTTATATAAACATTCATCTCTAAGTCATATGTTTTTTGTTTGTTTAGAGAATTGAATTGTTTTTTAAACAAATCAGCTAATACATTGAATCAAAATATCTTTTTCGTTTAGTTTATATCGATGAATATTTTAAAACAATTCAGCAATACTCGATTAAAATACACTGGTGTATTCAACATATAAACATTTATTTTTCGAATAAATTGCACTGGATTATGCAGTTTCTCCATGTCTAACATTTTCAGTGTCCATCAAGTGGACATACCAAATATTTCCCGATTTATATCCATATGACGGATAAATGACATGGTCTGACCGTCTGACATCATTGCTAGATTTCGTTAGCAGAAATCAGTGGTCAGAGAATTCTAGTGAAAATAACACAAAGCCTATTAAATATTTTTTACAGACATCCAGGATTTATTTCGATCATACGTTTGACTTTGATAACGAGGAAGATTTGCAGTCTGCTCGTCATAGACCGGTGATTTTTTTAATATAAAGTCAGGGTTGTCATTTCCCCCACCCCAATTTTAATGTCTTTGAAAAAAAGTGTATCTTCCTTCTCACAGATCGCTGCTAGCTGCGTCGCTGCTCTAGCAATTTTTCAATTTTACACAAAGGTAACTTTAATTATTTTTTGTTTTTCCATCATGCTAGGCGCAAGCTTAATAGCCCGCGGTCGCTGCACAACCAAATGCACCATTTTTCCGTTTCTTAAACTTTCGCATAATTCATTAGGCGTTTTTAATGAGACATTTTGAATTATGGGACAGCAGCTCAGTTTTCATGATGCTCTTCCAAGTGTATAATCTCACAAACTCCTCCTCCTCTTTCGCATTTTTCCTTCTTCGTTCCCCCAAGATACACGTTTTGTCCACTTTTCTGGAAATTAAGCCTACCCCTCACACCGTCATTAATAATAAATCCGAAATTTTGCCATTAGGAAGCGAAGACCCAAATAGCGAATTTTATGCAACTGGTTTGCAAACTTCAGCTTGAAATTCCTCGACCTCATCCCTGGATGGCGAAATTCATTTTTCAAAATAAGACATGAAAAGTTTAACCGAGTATCAATTACACAGTAGTTAACGTGCAGTTTTGGGCGATATGATGGCTTCAAATTGTGCCTGAAGGGAAAATCCCTCAATGCTACGATTTCCACGATATTTTATTCCCTGTCTGGTAGAAAGGTAGGCGGCGAAGATGTATGTGCAGTTCACCGGTCGATGAAATCGATTAAATGTATAGTTTTATTTTGTTTAAAGCTGATACACCCGTATACGTTCGTATTGCAGCGTGCCTTAAATATAGGACAGAATTATAATTTCAATATCCCCTTCAATGCGATTAACATAGTAACACTGAGGTGACGTCAACGGAATTAGGCTGTGTGATCCAATCGATAGAAAAAGCAATAAACACAACTTGCGAGTTTTCAATTTTCTTGACGTTTCCAAGCCTCGTTCGGAAGTAGGGCAACTTAAAGCGTGTGTAGTTCTTGTGTTTATTGTAAGGCGAATAAGGCACGTTCAAAGACACTTTCCCTGAGGGGAAATCATTATTGTTATTGGAAATGAAATTCCACAAAGCTCTCGGAAAATGCTGATCATTCAGATTCGAGATTCACTTCACGTTTTCATGTGAAATTAATTTTTCACTTTTTCATCAGAAATTAGTTTTTCTAGTGTCTGAAACGCATGTTTTGTTACCACATTCAAACGTGTGCCTGTTTTTGATTTCCCATATCGTTTCTCCTAGGAATAACTTTTTCTTGCAATTTTCGTTTTTGAAACTTTCCACACGCAGCACGAAAATACTTAATTTTCCCGATTTCATTGACATTTTCATGGAGAGTTATTGTTTTCATGATTATTCAAAAATGTTTCCATGGATATTCATAAAATATTTTGAAAAAGATATTCATGGTTATACATAAATATTCCTAGACTTTATACCCAGATTTGAAATTATAAATATATCAATGTAGTTTTCACAAATATTTGATTGATTTTTCAACAAATTCAATGCACACTGCACAACATTTCCATAATTTATCCTTATCTTTAAAAAATCCTTCAAAATAAAATATGATTTTATATGCAAAAAAGTAGACATCCAATTTCCAAAAGTTTTCCAACATTCTTCCGTGCCAGATAAATCGATTTCTCCATTTTACAAAACATCGACGTACAGTATTTATTTAGCAGACATCCACATTTCCAATTTTCCTATAACGCATCCATGTTCGCAGCGTGCTGTTCCATTATCACTTTTCCACAAGTCCAACAATTTCCATTTTTCACGCCACACACTGCACTGTACTTTTCCCCAAAATTATAAACAACTTAGTCCTTAAGCCCACCGCAGTGCAGGACTGCAAGTTGGACCGATCCAAACTAGCTGCTGTTCCATTCTCAGGTTTTCCAAAACATTTCAACAATGTCCAAGCATTTTCATTTCTCACGCCACCCTACACTTTTTCCCGAAATTAAAACTTGAAAAAAAAACACAGTCCTTTAGCCGACCTGCAGGACAACAAATTGGACCGATCCATGATTAGCAACAACAAATTTCAAATCTCCATCCCAACAATTTCGCTCTCCTGCATGCATTCTGGAACCTTCCTCGCCGCACGTGCCGTGACGTTCTAAAAAAAACTGAAATTTTCACGAGAACGGTAGGGCCCTCCGAAATGTCCACCCCCCAGGGCGCACGTGCCTCGCTCCCATTCGGTAGGCCTAAGCAGTGCAGTGCAGTGCAGTGCACGAGGCCTCGAGCGTGCTCTCCTCACCCATTGTAATCCTTTAGCGTACTGTTCTCCAGTACTGCGTGCGTACTTAATGCCACGCGCACTGGTACGCGTACTAGCGACGTTGGCGGCGTTCCGTTCTAACTAGAACTAGTTAGCGGAAGTGGGTGTCTCGCGCGGGGATGACCGTTTCCGGCTCGCTTTTCTATTTGACGTCGCTGGGGGGGCGTTTCGTCAATTTTCTCCGTTTTCGATCCCACCTTCATTTAATGCCGCTACGAAGCCCTGGTCGGGACTATTGTTGAAATGGGTGCCGCATAACTACGCCTATGACGCTACAACCACAAGCAGTACTGGTGTGCGTTCCTCTAAGTCAACCCTTTCACCGCCGATGTCGCCACGCGCCTGGCCTGCGATACTGCTCGATGACCATACTGCCATTTTCTGCTCAAAGTGTGTGGCGCGGGCCAAGCGGTAAATTTCTGTGAATTTTTTTTTTTTTTCCTGACTTTTTCCAAGACTCCATTTTCGACTTTTCGCTTCGCGGTGAAATCCGAACTCCCCACCCCTGCCGAATCGGCACCTATCGCGCCCAGAAACGCGGCTCTGAGCACCTGCACTTCTCGCACTCAACAAGTGTTCGACAAATTTTTCGGGAAAAAAAAATTTCGTCCCGAAAATTTCGCTCTGGAACCAGTCTGAAACGAGAGGAGAAATTGCCGAAAACGAATTTTTTAGCCAACAAATTCATTTCTGGAAAGTTTGTTTTTGTTATTTGGAAGTGACAACCCCGTCTCCGGTACGAAGTATTTGCGTGAGAATTTCCATGCGGAAGAAATTTCCAAAACTTTCTGATACTACCGGGCTTTAAGTTTGCAGCGTGAGATACACACGAATTTTTATTATTTTCTTGCATTTTTTTTCTCCGAAACTCAACTTTTCTTTAAAAAATAGAATACGTTCTAGCTACTGTAGGTTGGGGAGAATCGGGATATAAATCTTGGTTGGCATCGAACCCCAGCAAAATCAAACTTAAAAACTCGAGCAAATTCCGTCTTAATTTTCCGTTAATCTCATAAAATCATTTTCGCCTTAAAACGTCAGCTTACGAATCCAAAGCGTGCTTCTCTGAAGCAGCTTTGAAGAAAACTAGAAAGACATAACAAGTTCCAAAACGTTTTCATTCAAATTACGTTTTAAGGCATATTCGTAAAACTTTTCTTCATTGCACGAAGCCAGGCTAAGAAAATCGGAAGAAAAAAACGTTTTAATAAGTTCCAAAATGTTGTTATCCAAATTACGTTTGACTGCATAAAACGCATTCTCACTTCGCAAAACACTCGCGAAGCTAAACCTAGACCCCGTTCCTATTTCCAGTTTCCACCAAACCCAACGTTGAGCGAGTGCCTTTTTCCCAACTTTAATTCGGCCGTTTCGGGCTTCGCCGAGCCCGCACCGCAGCCCGGAGGCCCCCGCCGCGAGTCGGGTGCATCGGGCACCCACCACGTGTGCACTGCCCCCGACGGGCCAGACACCGCCCTCCCAGCCCCCCTCGAAGTTTCGCCGCCCAGACTTTGGGGACGCCCTGTACGCTCCGCAGACCCATAGCAAACCTTCACGTGCTCGTCCAATTGCGAAGCTTTTTAGCTGTGGGCCATTGGCTCTGGCAGCTCACTTGTTGCGACGCTCACGTCGCGCGAGCAACTTTCTCTCAACTTTTCTCGCCCGTTTCGTGCGCTAGTGTCGCGTCAGTGCGCTACTCCGCCGCCAAATCTCCTCGATTTCTACCAGATTTCGCTACTTTTCAACGCCAAAAAATCCACGGCCCTCATCGCTCGGGTGTTCGCTTTTCGGATAACGTTCGATGCAGCCGTCAGCCGCGCCGTCTCGCGCAGGTGTAGAACGGCTCGCCAGCCGCCAGCCGATGGCCGCCGCTTCTCGTTCTATTCGCCTAGCCTGAAAAGCTGGATTTTTCTTGGGCGAAAAATATCGATTTTTCGCTAATTTCTCTGCCCGATTTCTCGCCCGCGCAGTGTGGATATCGCCAGCGCCGAGACCGGAGCCGGTAGGCGAGCAGCCGCGCTGGATTTTTCCCAGTAAAAATCGCAATATTTGGAATATTAGTGCCATAAAACACGCTTTATAGAGGGCATAGACTGGTGGTGCGTGTGTGTTTTGGGTAGGGGCGCGAAAGGCACAGCTCATCGGCATTATAATTTATTCTTTAGGGGAGCCTGCCCCCATTGGCTGGCTCTCGCCGAGGGGCGTGGTCCCATTGGCTGACGTTGTTTACCGAGACAGACAGCCGATATTTTGTGACTATTATTGTAAGGCTCCATTTGGTACGAGGTATAAAAGATTCGGTTTTACTGTTGCTAACAAATATGGTGTAAAATGAGTTCAAATTTTATAGACAGTATGTTGCCCAAGTATCAGCCGGAGGCCGGAGCGGGTGCGGTGGTCGGCTACAACCCCCACCAGCCTCGGATGTACCCCTACGTGAGTGTGCCCCACCAGACGAGCGGCACTGGCACCGGGTGCCCGCCCTACTGCTCAAACCCAGAAATCGCCAAATCTTGCCGCTTCTCCAACGAAACCAGTTCGGACACTGCGGCCAACTACTCACTCAACCTCCAAAACTGTTCGTCCACCCCCAGCATGGTGTCACCGTCACAGTTCTACCACCATCCGGGATCGGACGCCAACTCCCTAAACCCGTGTTCACAAACTCCGGCCAGTACTGCCCCAGACATCCCGCGCTACCCCTGGATGTCCATTACCGGTGAGTGACCGTCAGTGACACTGCTCATGCAGTGCTTTCCTTAGATTTTAATCACGTGACATTTCTATCCCCAAATATTCCATACTTGAGGGTAAACTTTAACTCTCCCTCTTCCCCTCCAATCTTGTTGGTCCACTTGTTTTACATCTTTATTTTTCTCACGTGACCATCCCCCCGTCCTATTTAGCTCTTTTACTTGTCATTTATTGATGATCTTGATTAGCAAACGAATGTCATATCGTCCATTTTTGCCCTGGGTGAGAGGAGAATTTTCTCACCTGCAGGTCTCATCCTGTGTATTTTGTACTTTCTGGATGTTCTTGGAAAGTAAACGAATGTTAAAGCGTTCTGTCTGGCTCCTATTTTGCCTAGGTGAGGGGTGCGTTTTTTCACGTGTGGAGGTATGTGATGCTCTTTGATTCCCTTGATGTTTAATCACGTGATCTTTCCACCACCTAATATTTCTTACTTGGGGGTAAACTTTTAACTCCTCTCATGTTGCCCACTTGTTTAATACCTTGATTTTTCTTACTTAACCAACCCCCCTCATGTACTTGTTCTTTTTTGGGTGCTCTTGAAAGGTACACGAATGCCATATCGTCCTGTCAGGATCCGTTTGCCCTGGATGGGGGGGATAGGTACATGCAGGGCTCACCTCTGGCACCCTGGTAAAATTGGGAGATTACGTATGCACCCCGTGACTGGAACCCCCCATCCCTCTCTCCAGTGGAAATTCTTATTGTTTTCGTAAATGGGACACCACTGTCGATTGTATTATATTTTGACCGTGATTAGAATTTAAATTTGTGATTTTCGCAACTATCTTATTCTGTATTCTCGAATGAGCACGAATATGGTAGTGTCAGTATCGTTACACATTCACACACCTATGTGGAGCATGTGAAATTAGATTTTCATCCCAATTTTGGTCACTGTAATGTGCGTTCGTTATCAATGGTGATTTTTCCTAAAATTAAATTATTGTGGCACCAAATTTTTTGTTTCGTAGTGTACCTTCACGCAGCGTGTCCCTAAAGCACGTGTTTCTGTTATTGTCCTTCTCCACAACCCCTCCCAGAATCCCTCTCTTCGAATTCCACCCTATTGCCATTACCCTTACCCCTACTACCAGGCAATTATTCCCCCTTTGCTTCATAGAAGTATAGTGTGCCCTCATAAGCTATAAAACTGCTTTTTTTTCGCTTTTTTTTGTTATCAAGTTCCTCTCATTTCGCATTTATTTTATTTATAAACTGGAAAATACCTCACGAATCTTTTTTTTACATTATCCATTTTTCAGATTTCCAAAAATGCTGTACATACGTTTTTAATGTTGAAGAATATAGGGATGTTGGATTTAGGGGCAAAAAAATCGTGGGGATATTGGTACATAGTGCTGGGATAGGCAGCTATGTCTGGGCCATAAAACGCAGTACTTAAAATAATTATAATGCCAGAGGTTTACTTAGAACGGTTGAAAACATGAGCGAAATTCCGCCAGGGGAACGGGGGCACAAACACGTGCTCGTCGACCACGTGATCGCTGACTGCTGTTCAATATCAGTGCCTCATTTGAATATATGCAAATTATGTTCGTGGGGAATAGAAGAAGGTTCGTCCCATGTTTTGGGAAATTTTGGGTAAATCCTATTAGGTGAATTTCTCTTAAATATATTATAGGGATTAAAACCACGCGATTGGAAGGCATAATGGGGATTAGATTGCGGGCTATTAAAATGCTAATTATTACCTATGACTTTAAAGTTCCACCCTCAATGAGCCCAAAAGTGGGTCACGTGTTGAGCTACGGTGGGGGAGGGGGTATTCCGTGTTTGCGACACATGCGCTCTTTCTACCTCATAATTTCCGCCATTTTGAGTTCGCTTTTAACCACTGTAATGCAAGCCCTTGTGAAGGGATGGTAGGCCTACAGTATTTTTTCCGGTATGCAACCAATGTCCGGTTTACTTAGGTGTCCTTATTCTTCTTCACTTCACTCATGACAGAGAAATACCCATTACTAGAGAAATAGCATTACCCATTAAATATTGTAGATTTTTATCCACGTGAACGTTAGCCGAGCCTGCTATTTGACATCGTCGAAAGTAATCGTCGATTATATTAAATGAATCTTGATGCAAACCACCGTTGATGCCGGTTTATCCACCCGTCGTTCTTTGTAAATGAAAATTTAATTTTAATATAAAATCATTAGACATGCCTGTCGTGTTTTTTTTTTCTTTTAAAACTAAACCCTGTGACTTTTTCACAATACGTTTAAATGGTACTGTAGTGTAAATATACAAAAATAATTTAGTAGAATGTGTACGTGAATATCACAATTTCTTCTAAGCTTATTTTTTAATTTTAACTTAAAAATGACTTACGATATAAAAAATAACTTAAAATAAATCATTCGAATATATAGTGTAACATTATCGCTAAGCATATATTTTTTTTAAAATTTGCTTATGTAATTTTAACGGACAATTTTCAGTAAAATTCAAAGTGGTCACACCATACGTGCTCCGTTAAATTTAATCGGCGATTCGGATTAGTATTTGCACCCGAATTTGCCTTAATTCAATTTTGACTTTTTTGAATAATCGTTGCCGAAATCAAATCGAGCATCGAGTTTAATGCTCCCGAATAAATATTTGACGGACAAATTAATTTTCGTCTCTCTCCGTAATTTCGTATGCACAATTTTTTTTTCTATTCCGCTCACAAAATGATGGGTTTTAGAAATTTGAAACCACGCAATTTTGCATGCCATCTGGGAAATGCCAGGCGAAAAAGGGGGTGTGAACAACGTATGTAAATTTCGTCTCATTATGAAAACAAAATATTCGACCCCGTCAGCCATTGTAATTATGTCTTGCTGTATTTCTCATCCTATGCTTAGAGCCCGCCATTAAAATGCAATTTCCACGGAGAATTAAGCGATAGCCCCCAACTCAAGGCGTGAAATTATGCAAATATATTTTCCCTAAATATGGATTTTACGTTAAAAACAGCTGCAGCAGGTGTTCCAGACTTCCGAAATTTCCCAAAATTTATGTGAGCAAAAATCAATCTGAAAAATTTGCTCTAAGCTTAACTTGCCTCGAGACCCCTCGTCCCTGTATGTGACAATGCTGCGGAAATAGGCCTATTTTTTTAAAACAATAACAGGTAACAAAAATGCCTACATGACCACACAATAACAATTATTTCATTTGCACGGCAATTGAGCGCCCATAAATGTTGTCAGCGCAAAAATTTCACGCTCGTTCGCATTATTGTCGTTGCGCAAATGGCCCCCGAAATTATCATTATCATTATTATCTATCTAAACAAAACGTTATTGTAAATGGTTAATGTTATTCCCCGGCGGATTGCTACGCGTAACCCTTGCGCACTTTTAGATGCGTTATCCAGATAGCAAAACATGCCATTAAATTCGTATCAAACTAGGCCTATTGATGCAATAAAATTTTGTTTTATAGACGCTTGCTCGGTTCATGGCTACGGCCTATTACCATTGAACGTTTTGGATTTTATTAGGACTACGTATAATGCAATATTGGATTATTATGAACTGCTAACTATAATTCTGAGCATCCTCAGTGTATGGCTATTCGGCACTTTAGACCCTCGGGTGTTGGGCGCTCAAGGGGCCCTAGCAGCGCTTTAAGCATGCGAAAAGAAATGCTGCACATTTCAAATATGATTTTGTATTTTCGTATGCATTCAGTGTTCAAATGTCCTGAATGGCATTCGCAGTTGATTGTAAGGCTACTGATTTTTACATGTGTGATATGCATTGAAATGTCTGTTACTTTTAGGTCCCATGTTTGTATTTTGGCAGGTAATTTGTTTTATAAGAAAAATAAAAAACGAAAAGACAACACGAAGTAGTTCCTAAAAATTAATTTATGTTCAGAAATATTTTCGAAGCTCTGTGTAAAGGCTAGCCTATATGTTGCAAACATGTCTGAATGCAATAGAAATTTTTGGAAACTATTTTGTTTTGCGTAGTCTCATTTTGCGTTTAATTTTTTTAAAGCTATAAAAACATACAATAATTCTCAAAAAATTCATTTGTATTCTGAAATTTATTCAAGATTTTTGTGAAGCTCTGTAGCAGAAATGTTTGCAAAATCTTGCAAAAATGTTAGTGTAAATTAAATTTTTTGGGAACTATTTTGTCTTGCAAAGTCTCATTTATTTTCGTTTATGAAACTGACATTTCTCATTTTTTAGCATCTATATTATAGACTACTGGTGGAAAGCAGCACATCAACAATTCACACAAAATAAATCATTTGAAATATTGCACAAAAAAATCCAAAAAAAACCCTAACCCATTCTTTTACAAGATTTTACCAATTAAGTGTGTCACTTATGTTGTAAATCAATATTATATATCATATTTTTGGCATTATTTCTAATGTATATAACATGCATAAGATATAAATTAAAATATAAATTTATATCATGTTATTATATGCTGCTTAAACCAGTTAACCTAATCAGTCATGTGGTTATACTGCATAATTTTTATCTTAGAAATCTCCTTGATATCAGCGATGTCCATTGCATTGAGGCATTCCATAAAGCTTTAAATTTCTTGATGTTATCGAATGCCTAATTTTATGGAGTGCCCCAGACGTTGAGGTCGGGTTTATGCTCCAGGGGGATCGGTTCCGCAGCTTTGGTACGGTATTGTGGTCAGTCGTAACCTTAAACATGATGCCTGCCCAATAAACGCACGTGCCCAGCTTAGGGGGGCGCCCAGAAAGCGGGGTTCGCCAGTGCAGTACCGTGCATTATGGGCCCTTGTAAATAAATATATGCCGTACTAAAAATTGTCTTTATGAGTCGTAAACTAAACCAATTTAAACAGCGGGATGCGCGAAAAGGACAGGTGAGGTTCCCTTCATTCACCCATTGGAAGACGTCACCAAATTTTTCAGGCTTTTTGGGCCTGTAGAGGTTCCTCACCTCGCATATTTTCGCACCCCCAAACTCTCACTTTTATAAACATGCAATATTTGCTATCCCTCTCGGGTAATTCGGGTTGCACTATGCGCCGTGAAACTTAATCGGGCTTTAAACCGCACAGGTTCGATCGGCGAATAATTTCACTGGTCATTACTTTTTTTATGGGTGCCCCAGCCCGGAAGTTAGGGGGCGAATGTCTGTGTCTAATGTTCGTTGACCAGCAGGGTAATGCACCAGTAGGGAGGGACCCTGCAAGTTCATGTTAAGAGCCTACCTTGGCCTACAACCACTTCCCAAAATGATTATTGCCTCGTAATATTATATTACTCTCCTTTTATCTTTATGGCGACCATTTGAATTTTTAGGGGTATTCCTCCTTTCCCCTTTAGTCTGCTGCTTTACAAATCTGTTTGCAATTTGGATGTGCACAGCCATTGATGACTATTGACGTATAAATCTTGCGCCACACGACGTGTAGCGACGACCCCAAAACGTTTGTCAGTGCATAATTTTGTGCTCTTGATTGTTCGACTATAACTTCAAAATCTTAAGAATTTTCAAACATCATTTGTGTACTTAATTTAAGGCTCAAGATGTTTATTCATCACGCGATGAAATAGCGTGGAATGCATCCAAATTGCTGTGTAATTTTGTATTTTTTTTTTTTTCACTTTTTGTCGGTGAAGTACAGGTATGCTATTGCGAATATTTTATTTGGTTGCACGAACCGACCTGATTCCATTAGTAAGCGCTATATTGCATAGTGAAATAAAGTATATTTTTAATTATATTTCAAATTCGAAGTTTTGGTTATTGACACATGTTCATTTTATGATTTATATCGAACTATATGTCTTGGAATGATAACATTAGTTTACTTTGCATAGTTTTTCCATCTTGCGGAGATCACACTATTTGACTTTGCTTAGTGTTGCAGTCTGGGGTGACCCTTATAGGTGACCCTCAGCCGCACGTGGGAATGTTGGCGACCTGCCCGCCGCCTGCACTGACTAAAACGTACTTCATGCCAAATATAAAAAAAAATTGAAATTATATTTATTCTGCGAAGCGTATGCAAGGAGCAATACTAAAATTTAGTTTTAAATTCATAAATTGGAAATAGTTTCTTGATCTGTTATGTTTGCTGCATCACTTTCATCATTCGACGATTTTTTCTATGAAATTTGTCAAGAAAAAATTACGAAATTCTTGTTTGTATAAAATATCTTGGCCTATATAATAGGTATATGGGCTAATTTAATAACCATGTTAATAATAACAAGTACAGCCGTAAAACTGGCTAAGTAACCAAATTCCTGCCGTAAAACTGGCTAAGTAACCAAATTCCTGCCTTTTTTTATTGAAAAGAAATTTTATGCGTAAGCATTACGGTTTAAATTTCCAAAATAATGCTTTGAACCGAATAAAATATAATCATTACGAAATATTTAAGCGAAACTGTGTGTAACATCCTAATGTGCAATGACATTTTTTCCTGATCATTATTAAAAATTAAGAAATGGGAATTGAGAATGAAATTTAAAACCCATGCATAATGTTAAAAACAGCATTAAAATTTGTTTATGGGTGCGTATCGCTCGTGCTGATTCACTCGCAGTCTTCGCTTTCAACGATATCAATTAGCATTCAATTTTTACTTTTATAGGCAAAAATTAATGAAGTATGGCAATTACAAGCTTGTATAGCGTGCGTAAAGAGGCTCTGTGTTATGTTTGACCGGGGTTTTAGGCCTTCGTATTAGCTTATCAAGTGCCGCTAATTTTCATTTATGGACCGTTTTCGGCTCTATAAAATGGTTTTGATCATTCAGAACGTTTGCTGGTCAATCCCGCTGTTTTATGGAGTAGTTTTGTAAGATTTCATAGGCACGCTCGATGCGCTATGGACGCCATATTGCATTTTTGTTTTTCCTAGGCCTATAAGCACGCTACTGATTTACATCGCAAAACACAACACACGATGGGATTATACGGGAAATGAAACTAATCTGGATTCTATAACATTGTTTGGTTTTTACCTCTCGATTAACGAAGCAGCATGGATGTACATATGGGTTTACGGCAACCTTCCCTCCATGGATTTTTGTTGAACGCCATCTTAAATGTTTTCTTGTATAAGAGCCTTAATATGGGAAATGGGTTTTAGAAAATATGAATGCCTTTTAGGCCTATAATGCACAAGCTGCATGTATTTATCCTGTGAAATTCCTCAATTTGAATTCGGAAACAATTGCATGGACTTCATTATTTAAGCTAATATTTATAAGGGCTCTAGGTTAAAAAAACGTTCTGCTTAACTAGGTTTTCCTAATTATTATTACTTTTCCTAAAAGCCAACTTTTATTGGTTTACTGGTTTTAGACACATTTGAGCATCAAACAATTGTTTTAATTTTAGCCTTTGCAAGGCTAGAATATGGAGCCCAAATGCGTTTGCTGTCAAATATCCAATTAAATGCAAGGTTAGATACAATATTTCACCTAACTTGGATTATATGCGGTGTAATCATTTTAAATCGATTTTAATCCTTGCTCGCAACGGACAAGTTTTCTTTCGCTCCTGAAAAATAGGGCTATATATAGGCCTAACCGTGAGTGCAAAGACCATTACAAGCGAACGGAAATGTTAGAAATACATGTTCATTTGAATTCGATATTCCTTTTTGTTTGCTTTACACGGAGTAAATTATATATTAGTAGATCAGTGTAGCCCACGTGAAACTAGACTTATCAATTTAATTGAGTTAGGCCTATTTTGAATGTGTAAAATGGCCGAGTTTGTTCGGGCTCGAATGAATTAAACGTTAACAGACCTAATTTTGTCTTCAAAATGTTTGTCGCCTTTAAACGTGCGCTGCTTTCCAATTTCTAATTAATTAATTAGTAGAGTAAAAACGTAAGCGCATTCAAGGCTCGGAAATAAAAAGAAAATCCATGGTCTGCTTTAGGCCTCTTTTCTAACGGTCAAAACCAATTTCTAAAATAAGTTAACGAAGGTGGGTACGTGGACCGTGTTGGGTTCATTGCCCAAATTTCGCCGAAAATCACCTTTTACAAGCACTTTCCAAGCTTTTGTTTACGTAGATTCCAGTCCCGTAATGGATCTCTCTATTGTGACTTAGGCCTATTTACGGAGGTAACAGGCCCAAGGGCAGTAACGGTGTACGGGTGTTTGTTGTTTTTTTAACCGGTCTGGACTTGGGCCATAAAAAGATAGGTTCTGGTCAACCCCCTCTCTACCCACGATGGAATAATGCGGTCGTTTTCATTGATTTTATAGCCAGTTATCATCATTGGTCATTAGGACTTTAAAAGTATATGGCGTCCACTAAAATCGCCCACCTTGCGAATACAGGGTGCCATATCACGGATGTGGGTGAAATCTTTGCAGACCTATATACCGATGGATATAGTGCATGATATCATGTGCCCTGATATGAGGTTCACTGTCTAATCGCTCGATTATATAAATTATACACTTTTCGTTTTATAGGCTATTAAAACTTTATTTGTTAAGTCATATTCACAGATGTAAATGTAGGCCTATTCCTCATTGAACAAGGCGCAAATACGTTTTTCATTTTACATTTATTGTTATATGATAAATTATTTCCTGATTGTCTAATTTCGTGTTTCAAATTCGGCTTATTAAAATAACCCGAATTTTAACACCATAATTATAGAAATCAAGAATAGTTACAAAAGATTATATAAGAAACGCAACTTGCAATATAATTTGACGTGTAATTTTTATTTTATACAATTGAAATTACAATTGATCTTACATGTAGACTCAGGTGCAAATCCCATTAATTTAAAATTGTATTTTATTATTATTACCTTAGAATTATTCTACATGTTTTATTAGTTTTTAGAGCTTCTCTATGTATACATAATTATTACATTTATTTATTATTATTATTTCGTGAAAGTGTGATCTATAGGCATATGATTGGTATTGTTTTATATATTTTTAAATTGTCCATAGACTATAGTATTACTATATTATGTAATTATAGCTTTAATTGCCAGAATGTTTCGGTAATACTCATCAATATCACACTTTCCTTAGGCATCAACATCGTAATTGTTTTTTTTTATTGAAAGATGCACCATGCGCGATTTATGAATTCGCTATAGCTTCTTATCCCATATACAATTTAAACGTCACTTCTTCGCGTACGAAGTCAAACGATTTTTTCCCCAACATTTTCAAATCATTATTATTAAGGGGGTCAGTTATTTTTTATTTAATTTTTTCGTACAAACATTTCCCTCCCCCTCTCGCTATCCTCCATTTTATGAAGCCGCTTCTTCTCCACCTCGCGTGCATGTCTGATATAAAAAAAATGCAGCATGGCGGCCGCGCGTGACGTCAGCCGTCGGCCATCTTGGCGCGCATTGATACACGCCAGCGCGCGCACCAATACGCCGCTGAGCGGGCCACTCACAGGACGCTCCACCTAATAGGCGTTGCTGCTAATGGCCGAGACGGCAGCGCCACCGCGCGTCCAACCTCGCAGTTATTTTTCTCTCTCTTCGATTTTTCTTTCGTTCGTGTTTTTTTTCTCAGCGCACGGTAGAAACCCAGCGATAAATTTCGCTAGCGAAAACCTTGTTGGGTGTATTTTTTCCCCGATTTCCTTCGTCTCCGTGTCGTGCTGCCCCCTGGCGAAATAATAACCGGCGTAATAATACTCGCAAATGAGAAAGTAGGCCCCCATTGCGCATTCGCCGCAGCGCAGCGCCCCCTGGCAGCCGCCTCCGCAAGCTGCTATACTAGTTTTACTATTTTCTCTCTAGATATAGGCGCCATTGCTGCCAGTACGCCGTTCGCATCCTGTCGCCAATATAAATGTATTGTACTGGCGGTAATGGCGGTGTGATGCTGGGTTCAGACGAGGTTTACCGTGATAATAATCCGGCTAATAATATCGATCGGCTGCCTCTCTTGCCTTGCTTCCCATCCTTTGCACTCTTTCTCTTTGGGACCCAAGGAGGACGAAGTATCCAGCGTCTCACAGCGCAAATAAAAGGATATTTGGTCCCCTCCAATTGCACGTTGCTGCTGCCAAAAGACCAACGGAATTAACACCAGTTAACGCTAAACTGCGATGTCCCAACCTTACGCCACTGCGGCGTCCTTCGTACTGCCAACCATACAACAGGCATTCGCAAATGCGGCTCCGTTGGGTAAGCATTTGCCTGCTTTCCTTTGGGGGGGGGGGGGGGG
>JAQIXS010000995.1:0-35466 GCA_034700785.1 Rossiulus vilnensis | reverse complement strand
ATTTTCCATTACTGAATGAAATTAGCAACATTTCCTTTCGTCATTATCAAGTTTAAATATATTCCTTAAGTCTCCTAGTATGACTGAAAATCATTAAAACGGAAACCCCAGCCTTTATCGCCGATGTCAAGATGTTTCAAGAATCCTTCAAAAAACTGAAATTAGGTAATAAAATTTGATAAATGCTGGTCCGAGTTCTCTCGGACAGAGATAAAGCCCTTCTGAATAATAAATGGTCAAAATCCGTTACGTTTGTTCTTTTCGTTATTTTGGATGATAAAGGTTTATCTGGGTAAAAACTGTATAATTTGTTGATACAGTATTGAGCAGCACCTGAAGAGCAGACCTTGCAGCTGCTGTTGGAAAAGACAGCCTTTGCCAATTATACAGGTGTATATGTATTGTAATGGATTACACCAACATCTCAAAATCAATGAAAAAATGGTCTGAAAGTAAGTGTTGTCGCTGTTGTTTATTGTTCGAGATGCTGGGATTACCCCCACATGCATTATTCAATGCTGGAAATCGTACCGTTTATCACAACCCCCTAAAAGTGTTACCTTATATCCCTACTTAGCATGGATTCACATGCTACAGACCTCGTCACCTTGGCCAATTCGGAATTTTAAAAAAGTATGATTTGAAAATTCAGGTGGTTGACGATTTCCAGTAGTGAGGCTAGGGGAATACATAAAGAGTGGGATAGGGTATAGTGAATACTGTGACTAACGACTAATGAACCAAAGTAGTTTTAATAATTGCCAAATTATTTTTCCCCGTGTAGAATATATGAAAAATAAACTGAGGGGGGGGAAAACATTATGCGACCTCTAAAAACTTTTCTTCTGAATGAAACTTTCAAAGATGGGCATCGGAAGTTGCATAACGGTTTTAAAGTTTATCTTTTATTAATAATAATTCAATAACAGTAAATAATTTATTACATTACAATTGAAACAAACGTAATTTTTTTCATGGTGGGCATCCTTTTGGGTCGGCCTTAAGCTGTCGCAAGTTTTACTTTAAAGGTCGTCTCAAAAGTTGATGAAAAATTGATTATGTACTCGCAGTTCATTAGTAACAAAATAATTAAACGTTAATTATAGCAAAAAAAAATACATGTATGTTTTGTAATTATGTATTTTAATGTAAAATCATAAAACATCAATGGTTGATTGTATTTTCCGATGTAAGGTCACTTTACAGGGTACGTTAAAAATCCGAGATCTTCAGGTAGTTCCATGCAATTGTAACGGCTCCCATTCACGAGGTTTTGCGAGGAGGCCAAGGGCGTCAAGAGACCCTGCTTCTGGACGGGTACAACAACACCCCGCATGAATGCATGGGAACTCAGCGAGCACCATCTCCAATCTGGCCATCGCTCGAACTTTCGCCCAGTTTTATTTTGTCTTACAGGGCCCCCTGTGGCTTTAATTAGCAAGGATATGAAGCTCCGAAACGGCGAAAAGACAAAAACAGAAAGACTGGGAATTGCGCGTCCATTGGAGATAGTTAAAAGGAAATCGCAAGTTGTTGCTCTTGTATCGAAAATTGCTGGCAAGGTTGAGCAGTGCTTTAGCCCAAAGGGCACAACAACACCTCCATTATGGGGATTCTCATTGTATTAGATATATGATCGAGTGAAGTGAAAGCGATCAAAAAACGGCAAGTCATCGATGAATGAAACCGTCGACCGATTGATGACGTCTTCTGGGTCATCGGTCATGAACAATACCAATTATACCATTCTCATAATTGAGCTCGGGCTCTACCTGACATTTACTTGAGGTCTCGGTCACAGACTTTTGTTTTGCGAAGAAAGACAAGTGCAGCCCCTCTCTGCAAAAATAAAATTTCTCCAACTCGTCAATATGGCTTGACGAGTAAAAAAACACGTATGTAATGTTATTATTAATTAAAAGCCAATATTTCATTGAGCATTTTTCTAGAATTGGTCATCATTTCAGTGTCGATGGACCCTTAATGTTAGGGTTTACATTTGTGCAGGTTTCCCACCGAAATTAAATTCAACTTCTCTGACTATTCTTGGTTTTTGGAAAAACTTTTCCCGATCATTAAAAATGTTTACAGAATAAAATGGAAACAAAATATACCAATTTCTGATGTTTTCATTTGTTATTTCAAAAGTTAAAATTGTGCAAAGCCATGACTTATCAAAACTGTCAATAGAAGTGGAAACACTATTAACTAATTACTGATACTTTTATTTATTTCGTAAGTTGAAAGTGTGCTATGGAAAATAGGGGAATTCCCCATCATTGCATATGTGATACAAGATAGCCCTCTAGAGCAGTATCATGAACAAATTAATCATTTTAGGTTATGACAATTTTAAGCTGGCATTTTAATAATATAATAATATGTAATTTATTCCGTCATTTGGAAAAAGACATAAGTGAGTTGTATATTCATCAACACTTATACAAAGTTTGAAATTGTCCCTAACTTTCCAGGTTGTTCCTATTTATCTGGCAATCCCAGGTTTACCAGGTCATTGAGATCCCTGCAGCATCTTGCATATTTTTTTAGTAACATTAAATCCAAACCAAAGTTGGACATCAAATTTAATGACCCCTACCCCACTTTTTTTTTATAATCACAACCAAAATGATGAAGTTATTCTGTAATTTTTATGTCAACATCGAATCGAAAACCTCACACCCACCGAAAATAATCGAAATGAAAATGATTCCAATGTCCGTATATTCTTATTTCTTTTCACCTTCACACTATCATGGTACTCACGATTCATTGTCGTCAGTTTGATTATTTCTAAACTTTAGTCTGGTCATGATTCGATAATCACGCCAGAAACAGGTACGTTTTAAACGGACAATTGGCTGCATGGTGGCCCAGTGGCATTACTCATTGGCCACCACTCATTTGTCATCAACGCTTCTGTTGCTCGAGCTAATCTCTCTGGTGTCAGAGCAGGAAGCATCAAGAAAAGGCGAAGAACAAGGTCTTCACAAACAGTGTGATCACCGAGTGTCAGCCGTGCTAGTGCAACAAACCTTGTCGGTCACAGGAGGTTTAATAACCTGATGCAAACACGAGGTACAGGAATTTGCATAGGCCTATATTAGAGCAATTCGTGTGTCTATCATCGTGTAAATATAGACCGCTGAGATTATGACATGTCCGTGAAAAGAAAAAACGGAACAGACAACGTTTGAAAAACAACTGTACGCGAACGAGCTACAGATTAAGCTTAAAACTATAGTAACTACACAAAATAACACCGATTCTGACTATACAAAATGCAACTGGTAGGTCGGACACTACTTCCGTTGCAAAAAAATTATTCGAAAAACGAACAAAATCTATCTTAGACGATTATAGAAAAGCTGGTGAAAGCTACACCAGTTTTTACCCTAAAATGCATCTTTTGCATTCATTAAAAATGTGAGAGTTTGTTGAAACTTCATCCAAAGAAATTGAAATAATGGAGCACTCATAAAGGAAGCCTGTCAAAATCAAAAATTATACTTTTTTGAAACCCCATGAATGTTCTTGTCCTTCATCGTCTGAATTGGACAACCTCATAACTCCCCAGAACAGCCAGTCTTAGGATATAACAAGAAACTTACTTAGCAACACGAAACAAAAATGAATATTATCGTTTCAGAAATGTCCACAAATTTTAAGCAGACCATACATGATTGATCTTTACTGCATGACATTACTAATGACTTTGCCAACTATCATGACTCCATTACTTGTCAGCCGTACACGATTATGTTAAATTCACATCATTACCTTCACACATTCCATTTCAGAGAACCCATCACGATCAGTAGTAATGTCCTTCTTATAAGGTAATGACATTCGTAATGATCGTGTAAGATCTACTATAGCTAAGACCATTTGACTTTTGATCTTATAATGAACAAGTCGTTAACTGTGAATAAAAATAGTGCAAATGTTGGTACTATTGTAAAGACCTACCCTAAAGGATGCAAAAAAAAATTGAGCTATTTTTGGTTCAAATACTTATAATAATTACTACGTTTACTTTTTCCCATGTACAATCGGTCGTTCGCAAGGGTCTGAGATATTATTATAATTTCAAAATGTCCGGTTTATTTATCAGAAAAAAAAGAAAAAATTTGCAACAACCGTCAAAACACCATTTAAGCTATCTTGAAGGTTCATTGAGAGTAAAACAAACGTTTTCTATGGTAGCATATTTTTTTAAGTTTACTTTTTATATACAAATAAACAGGGATTTTTAAATTAAAGAAATTACACAGACCCTAGCGAACTATCAATTCAACACCGTGGAAAATAAATTCAGTAATGATTTATTAGAAGTATTTGAAGCAAAAAAGATGTGAACAATTTTCTATCATGGTTCCTGCAATAGAACCACGATTTTAACAAGACATTGGGCACGTTGTTTTATGGACGATCCCTTTGCCATTAACGAAAATTCCGCTGGCCAAACTGATTTTCACGAAACGTGTCAAATGCGCATCAATCTACGAGCTTGTGCTCAGCGAAGATTAATTAAAAACTCGAGTAATAATTTGACTTTCATGAAACCTAATAGTGTACCTGACGGAGGAGCCATACCGTGGGCACGCTTCCCTTTGTTGGCCTTTTTTGCACGAAGAGTCAAGCAATTAAAATTCATTTTTTTAATCTTTTCAGAGATGACGAACAACGATAAAAAACAAGAGTTTTGATAGAAAAAGGAGGCGTGCCCTAAGCTACCCTAGCGAGAATGTGCCATAAGGTTATGATCATCAGGCGATGTCAACGTGAAAATATCGCCAAAAAACTACGACGTCCCTCCTCAACCTAAAAAGCCGATGTTAATTAACATTTCACGGACATAATTACACCATTTAATAGTGTAATTAAGAAAGTCGGCGCAACGACGCTGACCCTAGCGTGCATTTCGGACCAACTTCAATTAATTTTGTTAAATATAAACAAGGAGAGTGGACCGTATGAAGCTCCATATACTCCTCATGGACCTACAGTACATAAAACACGTTGTACCCGAACGGTCCGACTGAGTTTCCGCCTTGAAATTAACGTGAATCAACACTTTCTTTACTAGGGATGCTTAATTAGTCAATTTCTATAAGCGACCAGACGCAATCAAACAATTAATGAACAATGACCACATTTTGAAAAAATACTTATCGAAACGAGTACCATTATTCAATTTTCGTCAAAAATTCAGTGGCGATTCATGGGGTAGCCCCAGAAACGATTTCCACCATACCTTTTTTCAATTTACAAAAAAACACGAACGTAAGATCTGTGAAGATGACCACGTTGCTATGTTGACCACCTGCATATGCTGACCTTTTTTTAGTTTCTTGAAAAAACCTATTCTGCTAATATTTGCTTTTACTTTATGTTTACTATCTGTTTACCTTGACCATTGACCACTTTTTGGAGGTTCTGTCGTACAATAGAAACAATAGTAGGCCTACAATACTTAAATTACAATTAAAATGTTGATGAATTTAATTTTGCACCATATGACTGGTGCTCCCCAAACTTCTCATGTGAGCGACATTGATACAAATTTATAACACAAAGTTTTGAAACTGCAGTCTGCAATTGTCCAACATCAGTATTACTTGCATACATTACTGTAATTAAATGCACATGTAATTTTAGTAGGGTCTAAACCAATTCAAATATGGAATAACTTAATCTTAATAGAAAAAAATTCTATTCAAAGAACTTGCTCTTAATCATAATAGAGCTTTTAAAAAGAGCCTAATGCTAGTACATGTAATTTTTAATGAAAGGCATGATGAGTTTGTTTTATGAATAAAAAATTGAAAAAACTTGGAAATTTATTTTATGTACTGACCATGTATAAGTTGACAGATTTTGTCTGTCCCTTTACGTGGTCAATGAAACTAAGTTTAACATTAAATATACATGTAAATGGAGACATCATGGACTTGGGGGAACCGGAGGGGTAAATGGTTTAGCAATTTCAAAAGTACAATTTGTCAATATACAAATGTAGATCATGCAGCCCAGGTGGTTCGCAGGTCACGCCAGGTATTTATTTTCTGAATGGACGTTATCCCCGTACGGCCGTGCCATATAAAGACGTTGAGTTTGCACTTTTTCTTACAATTTAATGACCAGTTCATAATTATAACCAAAATATCTCTAATAAGCGACCTTTTATTATTAACGGTCTCAAATGACGTAATTTTTAAAATTTGTATGCTCAGTTTTCCACGTTTTTTTATTGACATTTACAATCAATTAGTAAAGAAATCTCGCGGCACTTATTAGGGGAAATATGAGATCAATTTTTTCGTCGTTTTCCTTGTGTCATTTTTGTCAAAAGAAATTAACTAACGTCATCTGGAAAAGTTCTGTTCTTGGAGCAGGGTGGATCGTCCAATTTGATCCTGCTTGGAGGCTAATCGACTAGAGAGATTGGGGAGAGGTTTTTCGACCCAAATTATGGTCGACCACTTAATGCACCAATAGTTGAAATCTATCTTCAAGATAATATTATGTGGCTTACAACTTGTTAGCTACATGTTTAAGTACATTTGTAGTTTCAACATGTAGTACAGAGATATGAAGGCTTTTAGAAGAATGTAAGGTAGCAATATAATTACTTGTATTTTGGTGACCCTGCTAGTTTTTTATAGATCCTGCCCTGGATCAGGCTGGATGTAAGTAAATGTCAACGGACATCTGAGCTATTTTTAATTCATACACGGCTATTTCTGGGCGAGTCAAAAAATTCAAGATATTCATTGATAAATTCAATGACCCAAAAATGCCAAAGGGGTTTGCTTTTTATGGAGCAAAAACTGAATCTCCTTGCAGGTTAAATCGACGGTGTCGCCACCTAGTGGCTTGCGTGAAAAGAAATACATCTTTCGGGGAGAAATGCACGTGTGCATGTATTACCACGAAGCCAGTTTTTTACTGACCATAAAATTAATGATCGTCAGCTACGCCTAAATCAGTTTTGATTTGCGATTGATTTAGTTTTTTTTAAAAAACTTGTAAACTTGTAATTCACTATATGGCAATTTTTTAACATTGTAACCATATTTACAAATGGTTACCGTAAGGAAGAAACGAAGTAATTAATTATGTGAAACAATTAAGTCAACAAGCTCTTGGATCCTGCTAAGCAACCATTGCTAATACAAGAACAAGGAATGAAATACTCATCCCAATAACACAAACAAATGTACAGCACAGGAATAGGCCATACAGCATTCCGTTCTTATTTGAAACATGACCCAAAAGGATGCCCACCGTGGAGAAAAATTACACATTTCTGCTTCAGAAAGTTATATTAATCGCTAAATTTATTTTTCCGCGTAGAAGTGGTTTTCCCCTAGAGTTAGAATTTGAAAACTTGAAAAAACTTAATACGCAATATCCTATGCCCATTTGTGGAGGTTGAATATGGATTTTTTCAAGTTTTTTTTTATACATGCATAAATAAACGGGACATTTTCAAATGATATAAAATAACTCAGACCCTATTGAACTACCAATTCTGTTCTGGGTAAATGCATGCAATAATGTTGGTTTTTTTGAGTGAGTCTTTTTAAAGTTTAAAGTTTATTTGGAATCGAGATTCCTTCACCATATTTCCATATTTGTTTGCAGGCCTAACGTCTACCGTTTCAAACGTTTTATTTGACTTGCTCTTGCCTAAACCTACTGTACTAACTAGCAAAAGCGCCGTTGATTGCGGAGTTAAGATGGGCTCTTTCAGTTAGCAGGGATACTCAGCAACCACATAGTGGCGGTTATTACGAAATAAATTTGCAGTACATGTACTCGTATTGTATGTGATCAAAAGAGCTGTAATTTCTCCATATTTTGCATATGTTCAACATACATGTACGTGTAGCTAAATTTAATTCAGCTTCTTTCGCAGTTGGCAAACCTCCGAAATGCTAGCTCATACACGAGTTATTTAAACTAGCACACTTCCCACCCCTTCCCCTAGATTTAGAACAGACCAACTTGCAACCAACAACTGTGCAAATCAACTTCAAATATACTAGTATCTTGTCCGTTTTTTTCTTCCCAGATTGCTTTTTCTCGGAAAATCAGCAAATTATAAGGAAACTGGAATGTTCTTACCTTCACTACATAATGTTCATGTTAATGACAAAATTTGGTATTGCGAGCGTATTGGGAACCATCATTCAATATACATGTAGGTCTGGTACCGTTGGGTGGAGGAAATTCATTATTCCGCAACACCAAAAAAATCATGAAATGTCACCACTGCTTCTTTTAAGCATAATAATTCACAACTTTCGTGAATTCGATCCCGAGTCCAAATTTCATTCGTCTCTCGCATTAAGAATCATTTTCTGTAACCCTGTAAAGTCCATTTTTAATTATTCCCCCTCAATACACAATCTATCGAAGCATTTCACGAAGGCGTTCTTGAAAAGATACATTTCAATTGAAAATTACATTTTCAAATTTGCGTGCAATTCCAAGATTATTTCAATTGACCTTCTCAAACCCTGAATCTCATGTTTCATTCAGAACTCAGTAATTTGCAGTTAGCATCACTTGATTAGTCCACTAAAACGCTGTTTATGAAAATTGACTTCTCCGTTCTCGAATAAAATAAAACAATTATTACGTTTAAAAATTTTAACCCATCATAATTATGTTCATCTTAAAAATGGCGCTTCGTTCCACGAGATTATCACTCCCTAGCACGCAACGTCCTCTGGCGGCGACCTTGAGCGCCAGCCGCAAAGGTCAAAATTGCAATTCACGCTCACAGCAGTAAGCAACATGGCGATGCGAGTGCTAGTGGGCTGTAAACGTGTAATAGATTATGCAGTAAAAGTGAGTTGGTAACCGCTTTTTACTCCGCTATTTAGCAGGAAAAGTAAAATTAAAGGGGCTGCTCTTATTGTTCGTTGCTAAACATTCGCCACTGCTCGGGATGGAATATTAACAGCAATAACAAATTAACCGGCAAGGAGTGCAATGTCCTATTCTTGCCCTCAATTTCAAATTACTTATCTTAAATTTAGGTTCGAGTGAAGCCCGACAAAACGGGTGTTGTTACGGATGGGGTAAAGCACAGTCTGAATCCTTTCGACGAGATCGCCATCGAGGAGGCGGTTCGTTTGAAGGAGAAGAAACTGGCCTCTGAAATCATCGCTGTTTCTTGCGGCCCAGCTGCTAGCCAGGCAAGTAGTGAAAGAAAATTGGCCGTTACATAACCTTCAGTCGTGAATCCAACATTGGTATCATAAGCGCATAGTTAAATACAGATTACAAAATGCTTACAGGAGACACTGCGCACAGCACTTGCGATGGGTGCAGACAGAGGTATTCATGTGGAAGTTGATGGCAAGGAATACGAGACTCTTCAGCCCATCCACGTGTCCAAGATCTTGGCAAAACTAGCCCAAGAAGAGAAAGCTGACCTTGTCATAGTTGGAAAGCAGGTTGGTTTGTATTTTAAATTTAGGTAGGATTAATCACAGAGACATTACTGTGTATCCTGAAAGCAGCAAAAGTGACAACAAATCTTGTTTGGCCTAAAGTTGTTAGCAGATTGCCAACAGACTAATAGATTATATACTGGCCCCTGAATGCATGTTCATAAATAAAGGAGAGGCTTAATGAGAGAAAAACTACAACGTTCTTGTACACCAAGTGAACCTGGACCTCAAATTAAAATGTGAAATCTGTGCACCAAGAGCAAAAGAATTGTAGTATTTACAAACATCACTATTAATCTAGATATGAGGAAGCATTTTCTTCAGACCATTCAAAATAGTTTTATATTGAAGTGAAATCTTAGTTTTGATTAATAAAAAATGCATCTGAATAACTGGTATAAATATTGGATCACTTCTAGGCTATTGATGATGACAGTAATCAGACAGCCCAGATGACAGCAGCGTTTCTAGATTGGCCACAAGCCACGTTTGCTTCAAAAATCGAAAAGGAAAATGGCTCATTAAAGGTTACGCGAGAAGTTGATGGTGGGCTAGAAACCATATCTGTGAAACTACCGTTGGTAATGAGTGCAGATCTGAGGCTAAACGAACCACGTTATGCCACACTACCCAACATTATGGCAAGTTAAACATTTGCTGTTTTGGTATATAATGTGTAGCACTAAATAATAACGTCTTGTCTTTAAATGTATTTCAGAAAGCAAAGAAGAAACCCATTGCAAAAAAGAAGCCAGCCGACTTGGGCGTAGACACTAAGGCCCGTATCGAGGTGATCAGCGTGGAGGATCCACCTGTCCGAGAGGCAGGAGCCAAGGTGGAATCTGTCGATGAACTTATTGACAAGTTGAAATCTATAGGAAGAATATAAACGGAACAAATACCCACAGTTGGTTAATATGATTTAAATCACTAATAAATTAGAAAAATAAACAAATTGCATTGAGACACACCATGCTCGTTGCAATTCCTTTGCTGTCGATATTCACATATTGGAGTTTCGCTAATTACAATAAACTATCGTGGACTAACATTTCAATTTTGTAATAATATATAATGATGCAGAAAATTAAATTAAAACATTATTTTAGTGAAAATACTTTGTTTTATCGTTATTTTATACACTGGAATCCTGTAAAGTGAAGGTGATTGCTCTTTAATCAGGACTTGTGTAACAGCATAGCAAATTGTGATTTGTACTTTTGTACATTAATATATGTAGCTCATAGTAAAACATTTCGATTTTGTTAAAGCTGAGGAAAAGGAGGATTACTGAGTCAATACCTGCTTACTACAACATTTCATAACATATCTGATAGCCTGTGATACAAGATTTCCAGTGTTGAATATTTTATATTGTTTAAAATTTCCCATTTTTTTGCCAAATTTGAAATAGTTTATTCATAAAAATGAATGAACATGGAAAACGTTTGCATTTCATGAAATTTTTGAATCTATCCATCCTGTGACCAGTTAAAAACAAAGAAAAAAGTAGTTTTTAGGGTCAAATTATTGGAAATTTTAGTTTTAATCTGCTAAGATTAGTCTTTCAAAAATTTTACCACTAAAACTATTTTATCAAGGTGAAAATTTGAGTTTTTTCGACGTTCTGGTTATTATTATTATTTCAGAAATAAGTTTTAAAATGGCAAAATACGTAAAGAGGATCAATTATCCAATAAATGCTCTAAAAGAAATGTTTGCATTCCGGGTATTGACTCCATATCCCCTTCCACGCTGCTTGTGCAAACGTGTGCAACAAACAATTTCTGTTCACTGTTCACATCTCTGATCGAGGCTAACTGGCTAATTTGAAGGAGAAATCCAATTCCGATAATATCAAATATCGATTGGTTTAATCTGTAGACAATTAACTTATCACGATGTATTATTGCATTACTTTAATGGGGCAATCGTGTGAACGTTGTTAATGATTATCGATCATTCAGAACGTACTAAAAGTGAGCTGTACATTGTAATATTATCTGTATGTAAATACCAAGTACAGGAATGCTTCATGTTTGAGAACTATATATACTGCGGTGGGGTTCAGCGATTTGTCAAATCCCTTTTAAGAGCTTTTATGCACTATTTGAACGAACTGCATGGATCCTGTTGCCTATTGATGGATTTTTTTTCCATTACGAGTTCAACTACACAACCGGAAGTTAATCTTCAATCGAACCTTGCTGTCACTTCCTATCACTGTTGCCCGTTTAATTGCTTGTTTGCGATTAAAAACCATAAAATGACGTTGCCAAGCTAAAAATGCCATCAATTGTCTATAAGATTACTGTTTAAATTAAAAGTTTGTGCCTGAATAATGCACGTTTCATAAATTACAGGTACTTTTCGTTAGTTAATTGCTTAAATGATCTAATGATCGAGCGATTTTCACAATCGATATCAATTTCGTAGCCGTTATTTACTTATGTCCACCACCCTCTTTATTGCACCCATTGAAGCAATTGCGCTATCCAAGGTAGAAAAAAATCGATTACGGAAATTCGCACTCTTTTTTGCCAAGACTACACTAAATTTCTCAATAAACAATATCAAAATGCATGTACAATTTATAACGCACACTTGTCTATAATTGGAAAAATGAAACTTGTTTTTGTTTTTCTTACGATATGGTAAATGTTTGCTAATATTGTGTAGCCTACGCGCTAATAACATGCAACGAAAAAAAAAACGGGGCGTAAAGTAATCATTTTCCTGATCATAAAAGATAATTAGCATGTATCAATTCCTAATTACACATACACGCATTAAATAAACGCTGATAAAAGTCGTTCTTTATTTATTATCAAAGCTATCTAATCATTAAAATTCCCCAAACTCATAATTAGTAACAGGAATGCAGAATTTTAAATGTTTGAAATAAGGCCTGGGCTGCATAGCACCCTTCATGCTAGCTCCTTATTTATAGCAACTAATAATCCATAGAGCGGAATCCATAATGGATAACAACAGTTAGGTTCCTTTATTTGCGATTCCGAAACCGAAAGTGCCAGAATCGAAATTCAATGTTGGTGCACCGCTAGTTTATATCGACGTTTACACAGTGCAATGTTGGCACAAACTCCGGCCCCCTCTTTTATTCCACTATTGGCAACCAATAACTGGCATAAACATTTTTTTCCAATTAATTTTGGCCCACATTTTGGGAAAACTGCTAGCATGTCGTTTTGTGCACTCTGAAACTTCAATAAAAGCAGTTTTTTGGAAACATCCTTTCCAGACAATCTATTTCTTCGGTATTAATCATTCAAAATAATTGATTTAACAAACAAGAATTTTCCCCATTAATAAATTATGAGTCTAGGGCTGACAAAAACAACAATTGTGTTCGCCTTGGCCTTCGGTTACTTATTTCTTTAGGGAAATGTTGTAAGCTGCTTGTGTTACAGGAATTGCAAAGCAACTGCTTGAGTGATATTTGATCAAAATGTTGTTAATGATATATCATCAACGCTTGGATACCTGATTATAATTGCGGAGTAACAATATTCTGAGTAAGAATTGGACCTCACCTCTAAAATCGCAAAAATAAATGAATGATGAATCTTTTATAAAATACATCAAGCAGCTAAATGCTCACCCAAGTAACACACGAATCAAAATATTATTATTGCATATGACATCATTTTCACCCATTAGAAAAATCTCATTTCTTGTCAATTTGTTTTACATTATATAGTAATAATAATAATTATTGATTCCAATAAGGAGGAAATGGAATATAAAGGTTGCAGGCAACACTTACAAATACCCTGTCACATTTCAATACACGAAGTAATGTACAAAACAAACAAAAAACTTAATTAAGATAAAATAATATTTAAAACCACTTGCAATTTTCCAAAAAATCAATTTAATTTAAACGCCTAATAAATATTAAAAATGTAGGAGACCCAACAATTTTTTCAGGAAGTGAATTCCAAACGTAATCATGAGCAAATAATAGAATTTTTACTATTTTTTCAGGCAGCACGTAATCATAAAGATTCAACTAGGATTTCTACAATGAAAGTAAAGCAAATTTTACTATGAACGTAAAATATTGCACCGAATAACAGATAAAAATTCAATTTGAAATCATATGCTAGGGACATTATATTTTTTTGCATTTATCATTCAAAAAGGCGTCTTTCAGAGAAAAAGAGTAATCGGTGCGGTACCATTTATGCTACATGGATTTTAACTTGTGAAACAGTCTCTTCTATTCTACTGGCTCATTTGAATTAGTTTTGAACAGACTATATAGTTAATATGCCACCTTTAACAGACATAGCTAAAAATTAATTTAAGAGCTAATGAAGCTAAAATTATAATATGAACAGGATGAATCAAACAATGTTATTTTGTCAGTATTTTCAAAACACATTTGCTAAAAAACAACCCCTTTGTATGTTAATTCAAACCAATTAATGAAATGAGAAATAGTGCATTTACATGACAGATTAATGCTTAGCGGATTATTAATAATAGAATTTCATTCACAACCATAGTAACCACAATTAATTAGAGCCTGAGGGATGTGCTATTAACGATCAAGTTGTCAAAGTGTTAATCAGGGAAGCAGTTTCTTAAATCTGCTCAAAGTAAAGTGCTGAATGTTAAGGTCAAACTGAGAAGGATTGGTCGTGAAACCATGTTGAGGGAGGAAAACGTTTTTTCATTGAAAATCTCACGAGTCACGCAATATCCTCGTCAGTATTGGTCTTTTTTGCCACGATGATAAATGGATGCCAATATGTTAGGACCCATTCGACATGGGATAAAAAAGATTAAGAAACGAAAAGCGAGCGATTCTGTCCAAGTTATTGACATCTTGTAATGGATTGCCCTAGTTGCTGTTTGTTCTATTGTTTACCTTTGTAGTTTTGGCCTTAAATGCAATTTTCACAGTACGTGATTTCAACTATTTGTCACCTCAATAGACAAGTTGTTCGGTTATGAAATTTTCAAATTTAAAAAAAATAAAAGTTATGAAAATTAAGCCCACTTCGCACACGAACACAAATATTGCCAATTATTAATTCAAGCGAAAGTTTTTTTATACGGTATGTGTAGCATGATAAATATGCATCGATTATATTTAATAGATTTATGAGAAGAATGGGAAAATGTATAACTAATCAAATTCTAGGCAAAAGTAAAAAAAATATCCAAATGACTTCGTAGTAAACTTTCCTCAAAATAAGTAAGAAATAAAACATTAGATAATAATGAATACATTACTCCACCAGAGGTTATTTCTATAAAAAATATTGCCAATTTTTTCAGTTGCTAATAAAATAAACATTTACCGTTATGTACAGTAGAATAGCTTGAAAGCCTAACAATTTATCCGACTTGGCAAGTAAGAGTCAAAATTGCTAACAACGTATTTAATTTTGTAATATTTCGAAATTTAAAAAGTATGCTTGCTAAAGAAGAAACAAAATAAAAATAGTGCAATAATTAGTAAGTTTTGATCTGAACAAAACATTTTTTTTAATGTGTGTTCATTATTGCGTTTAAATTTATTATTTACTAATCAATTAATGAATATATAATTCCAACGTAGGCATTTATGGAAATAACCCAGTATTGTTCAAATTAAATATGCAATATAAATGCAGAGAATTAACCCACAAATAGATTTGTCGAAGACAATTGCAAAACATCTGGAAATCCTAAATTACAATGGAAAATTCCGTATGCATAAGATAATTTCGTGCAGGTCTGTGCTCTTAATCTCCAGAATAGAAATTAATTATGTAAACCGGCTTGAAGAGAAAACCAGATTCTTAAAATAGCGCTCTCAAATATATTATTAAATTCACTTAATGCAGAGTCCTGAGTAGACCTACCTACGCACAGAAATTTCCATTTCAGGCCATGAAATCATAGACATTTTTAGACAAAACAATCGATTACATTCTACATGTACAACAGTTTGTTGCTTGTGGGGGTTGTTAAATAAATCCGGGGTATCAATTCAGTTTTAGTAATTCACGTGCATCTACATGTAGACCAACATATACCGTTCGTCATTGGTATAAATAATTTCATGAATAATACATTTTCATTTTTTTAAAGAAAATATTACAAATGCTGCTTGAGAAATGACAAAAATAATAATCCATGATGAATTTATGCACGAATATAGCGTTTCCATGGATTTTTTAACAGAAAGTTTGTGCAAAATTTTAAATTTGTATATAACATTGATGAAGTTAATGAAACGTGAGTGAAAATCATCCAGAATATAGTGGAATTTGTCGATGAGACATTGAAACATGATTTTAACGTTCACAATATACGGAGTGTACCAAGCGTCTTGGGCGAACCCTTATGCCAATGAACCCAGGCGGCCAGGCCTGATTAAACATTATTCCCTATTTATGTTAACAAAAATGTATGTCACATTTAATTTAGCAGTCGACTCGAGAAAAAGCAAAGATTTCACATAACATGCCCATATGCTTAATCGATCTTTCATTTTATCCTGTCTTCTTAATTATGTCTTGTTTTACTGATAATTATGTTTTCTCGCATATTGGCGTGCATAATGCGTAAATCGGAATGCACAAGTACCTCTCAATTAATGTTGGAATATAAAAAGGCATAAAACTCAAAACGAAATTCCCTGCAAGAATCACCGGCAAATCCTCAACTGCAGCTTCTTCATTTAATGAAGTGCCTCATAATTCGAGCATTAAGCTACGGGTATAATTATTTTCGAGCATTAAGCAACTAGTATAATTATTTTCCAATTTTATTTTTGGAAAGCAAGCCTCGCTTGGGTAATGAGTGGGCAGCTGCAATTAAACGAACGTTATGAATCTTTCAAATAATGCGTTAAAAACTGAACTCCAAACAATTCAAACTCAAGCATCATAGTTTATGAAATGTGAACTACGTTTTCATTGCATTCATCTGATTATGTTTAGACAAAGGAAAATCCATCCAATGCTACCCAACAGAAAACTCACATCATGATCTGTTAAAATATCTACATGTACTCGTACATGTATAATGTGTAATCTATTTTCTTTCCGGATTTCGCTGCTTCGCTATTGGGAACAAAATGTATGCAAATTTTCAGAAATATCGTCACCATTTAATAATGTACTTGGCACAGTGAGGGGCGTCCATTAGAAGTGAAAAATGTTACCCCCTAAACCTTTATTGTCCACTTGCGTTCGAATTGGACAACGCACTCACCATAGCATTTGTAATCCCAGTTAGGACGTAGATCCACATGACGTTTAATTAATTTGGACAAAAATGACATAACGAAAAAACAGGTAGTCTTTCTCAGCATCGTTTATGGTAGTCATACCTACACATAAATGAACGTCAACTTTTTTTATTGTTGTTGTAAAATTTGCTTAATAAACTTCACCAAGGAGTGGCCAGTTTTACTTATTTTACCTAGTAAACCTGTTAACAATGAAAAATAAATCCAAATGAAGCCTTCCCGGGGACACCATGGAAAGAAGGGGGTCTGAGTTGCTATGAGAAAAATCTATAACTACAAGTAGGCCTATTTTCCACAACCTAGAGGGAAGGCACGAGTCTGTACGCAAGGGGTGACAACTAATAATTTAATGCTCAATAAATAAAACATTCTAAAATATTACAAATTTATTTCCTTTATGTTTGATAATGGTATTTCAATATAATTATCTTCCTTCGCAATCTTACGTTATGCACTTTAGTCCGGCCCAAAAAAATACCCATCTTGCAAAGTGATTACACATTTTTTCTAAAAATCCTTATCATAATTGCTTATTTTATTTTTTTCTCGTGAGAATTGGTTATCCACCAGGGTAACTTATTTTTTTATAATTTGAAAATATCCCGTTTATTTATAAAAAAAACTTGAAAAAAATTCAGTAATACAACCTGGGAAAACGTTTTTTCCCCTCTCATTGAACTTTCATAACGTTTTTCAAGTTTACTTAATTTTTAAAGAATAAATTGTACATCTTCAAGTTATAAAAAAATAGTTCAGACTCTAGTGGAGGACAAATTCTACATGGTAAAAAATGCATTTTGTAATTATAATAAGTACTGGAAGCAAAATGTTATTTTGTATAGTGTGCATCAAGGCTCAGCCTTAATAATTCTAAGAAAGGATTCAGAGGCTGCACCTGACTACCAAAGGAGTGCAGCTAATCAAAAATGTGGGACCCCCTAGTTTTAATTCCTGCAGGGGTTTTTCTGACAATGTTCTGACGTCATCGCTTCCAGTTAAATGTTTAGCTTGCCCTCCCCTCAATCCATTGGCAACACTGTCTCCTGATGGATTTTTCAGAATCCCCAAGCCACGTGTTGCGTTCGGATAATCGATCGTCACCATTGAACCGAACATGGGTGACGTCATCGTCGATCGAAGTTCGCCGAAGGGGGCGCCACTGCATTCGACTAGCCTGTCTTTAGCCCAGCTCCCATCGTGTGCTTGCATTATTACACCAAGGTGTGCGAGTGTCTCTGGTGGGCTTCAAATGTTGCACTCTTTGGGGGTGCATCGTTAAGGTAGCGTGGAGGGGGCCATGCTCACTTCGGCTGATCTCAAACTGAGACCAAATTCGATCTCACCCCTCCTAACCACGTGACTTCCGGACACTTTCGTTTACGGTCACACTTACTGGCTCGGACAACGACAGACGCATGCATGAAGGGGTACAGTTTGCGATATTTTTGCTGGCGGTTTCAGGTAAGTTCAACAACTTGTTAAAGATTTCTATTTTTTTCTCATGTTTTGAGATGAAAGGAAAACGTAATTTTGAAAAAAAAAGTTTTGAAACGATCGCCGCTTTGGGGTGTTCAATTTTCGATTTTGATTAGGAGGAATTATCATGACAAATGAAAATCAATGTAAAGGCAGCTAAAGCAAAGCTTTGTGAAACTTTTAGTGCAGAACTCAAGCTTGGAATAGCTCAAACAATTGTATTCTTTGCCCAAAGTTGAAATATTTATGATTGAAATTTTCATTAATTGTTGGTGTTTAATGAGAAATATTCAAAAGTGCAAGTTAAAAATTACTTTGAAGTAATTAATCACCTCTCTTGCTTAAGAGGTGTACCTATGTTTTCATTTCGATGTCATATTTTTAAAATCTAAAAATATGTTATATGTTAGCAGGGATTTTACTGAAACTATTAAGACGTAGAACTCAAACACGACCTACAATAACAAACACAATAATTACATTCCATATTTAGAAGAAATGTATGTAGATTGAGCTTATAATTTCATTTAAAAATACATTGATGGAAAATAAATCCAAATGTAATATTTTGGAATGCATTTCAAAATGCATTGCCAGCGTATTTCATCAGAGTTTGGGATAATAATTACTTCAAGTATTTATAATCCAACTTTTATTCACATTTTTATGCTTCAAAAGAAATATTCAGAAAAAAAGCTATTCCATAATTGTTAAAATTATGATATCGTTAAAAATATACAAGCAATAATTCAAGATGATATGTAAAAATAAAACTTTAAATACACTGTACTATGGTATGTATCCCGTGCAATTTAAAGACTTACGTTGAATCAAAATTATGCTAAATTTACTAAATAAACAAGCAATGATTGATACGTGCATCGTAAAATCCAATGTTGATTTACAGTACTTTGTTTTCATTAAAAAATTTAATTCAAATATAAAGTTGTGTATTTATTAGTTTGGCGTTCGTTTTATATTTGAGCTTTAAACAATTTCAATGTTTTTAGAGGCGTTGGTTTAACTCCTGATTTTAATATTTGTAGATAATATTCTTTTTTAAATTTTAAATATAGTAATATACGTTCATGACTGCAACGTCATGAAAATATTTATATTTTTCATTTAATTCATGTAAAGTTTTGGCCTTTTAGTCAACGAAATATTTATTTCCTTATGAGCAATTTAAGATATGTCAATATATTGTTTTCAACTCTGCTCTATATAAACAGGCTTACTATTTTTTCTGAAAATGTTCGGTGGTAACACCAATTTTAACCACAAATTACAAGTATTTTATAGTGCAACCCATTCTTAGATTTCGGCCTAAAAGAGGCAGCGTCAGCGGGATTTGCGTTTCCCATATTTCATAAAACCGAGCTCGGTGTCGATTATATTTTAATTAAATCAAGGCAACGAAGAAGAAAAGTAAGAGTGAAAGACCTCATTAGGCTTATTTGAGCGAGCCCCACGAGATAAAGGTTGGGATTTTTCACTCACCCTGTTATAAATTTCGCTGGAATAACGAGCCAGATGCTTCCTATGAGAGCGTGAAAGATGATGATAGGGTGGAAAAAGTGCCAGAAATATGATCAAAAAATGGGATTATAAAAATAATGCTCTTCGAGATGAATGATTGATTACAAAACAGCGTTGGAATAAAAAATCTCAAAAACATACCAATGGCGTCATATGAAGCAGTGGGCCAATCGCAGTAATTGAGGTCACCCCAAGGCGTGGGGTTCAACAAACGTCTTTTAAAGAAAGAAATGTAAGGTCAAGGCGCCCACTGATACTAAAATTACTTTGTGGCCAAGAATGAGGCCAGCTTGACTTTTCTGCCATCTTCATGGTTAAAACTGAAGCTTATATAAACAAAATTTAATATGATACCAGTACAGGATCTTAGGTATTCTTTATGGTAAAATCACAAATTGCAATAATAGGCAGGGCGTGATATACGTGGCATAGTACGTTTTTTTGTAAGTAGATACCTAATTTATTACTTAATCTCAAAGTTACTGATGCAATAGTGGTGTTTATCAGTTCTTTTTTTCAATCGCAGTTGTTACTTGGTGAGCATCCATTTGGTTCAAGCTTAATGCTTTTCGTTTCTTTTATCTTATTGATCACAATTTCTTAGAATTTCGCTTTATCGTCAATTGTTATTTTTTTTGTGGTTTCTTATTTCCTCCGGCTGCCACCCAGGCGTTGAGAACTTAAATCGTTATGTTAAAATCCGGATACTGAATTGGTATCCTTTAAAAGCCGCATTTTATTATTCATTGAATATCAAATATGTACTTTTAATGTACATTTTAGGATACGTAACCGTATATCTTATAAGAACCTATTCTATAAACATTTATCCAGATGTTTTAAGTTCTGAATTGCATTGAATTAAAAAAGCCCGTCCCAAAATATCCGTACATATTTTGTACAAGTACAATATGATTAAATCACCACATTTACTACCAAAGAAATTGGCCCAAATAACGGTGATAATATACATTTTGTTCAGCAATTAAATACCCAAAATCAAAATAGCTCGTTTTCTAAACAATGTATTGCATTGCTCTTACAAATGCGACTAACTTCACTAATCGTCCTCATCAATTTCTCAATTGAAAAGCGTTAAAACAATAGTAACCATTTATAATTTTTGGGACATCTTCATGCCTTTACCCCTGTTACTATAAAGGCATTTCTGCAGGGAGCACGATATATTGACAGTATAATTGGTATGCATTTATGTCATTACTATTTGTCTATGAAATTCACGGGGGATTTTAGTCAATTTAGAAGCATTTGAATGCGCTTTGAATTGTTCATAAATGAGTTATTCTCATTTTAAATTGGAATGATATCTATTCGCTTAACAAAATGCATTTATTTTTAATACCATTAAGTTGGCCGGTTAAGTTGCTAGCAAGTGTCATTTCTATCCAAATTTGTCAATGAATTGAATTGAATTTAAATGAATGGAATGCAATTCTATTATTATCCAAGTCTTTAATTTACACATAGTGCACGACTTACTTCAATCGCCCAAATGCCATCGATATCATACGGTTAAAATGACTGACATATTCCCCCTATAGGCTTCTATGTTTTTTGGCTCCAGCAAAAACCATTGGCTCAGGGCATTGTCATGGCAATAAACGGGTCATTATATTTAAGTAGGGAGTGTCACCCAACAGTCGCAATTTTGTATGCCCTGACGTGATGAAATTGCTTGCTCTGGTATGCGCTAGTTTTTATTCCAAATAATAATAATAATAATAATAATAACAGTAACAATGAAACGCGTTTTAAGAGTTGCGTGCACAAGCGCTTCCTGGGTGCCCTTGTTGAAGGCCTTACATCATTCTCAAAATATTTCCGTTTTCACTTGAATGACATTCAACATTATATAAAGATGCAAACTCGATGACAAATGCAACGAACTGCAATACGTTAGGAATGCTAATTCTCAGAAAGAAAGAAAAAGAAAAACCTCATCCTGTTGAAATGCAATCACTGCTAACTTCCCTCCTACGCTCAGCTGCTAGCTCATAGGGGTTTCCCTCATTTCTGTTTTCCAGAAAATGTTCTACTCTTAACGCATTCTTATTCGCTAACAAAATGGCAAACATGCTATAATGCGGTCATTACTCCCTTTTAAGGCACTACGATTAAAACGTAATAGACGTTGGCGGTTGCTATTTAAAGCGCATGATCCGCTGATTCGCAAAACTAATTTGTTTTTGAAGGAAAGATGTCAAGAAAAGTAAATTATTTGTGTGGATTTTAGATCGTAGAAACCACGGTGCTTATTAAGATACATTTTTATTTTACCAGTTTATACGTTATACATTATTATAGATGAAAGGTAGTAGTTTACAATTGCGAATTATGATTACGAATTTAGTAATTTATTTTAATGACCACCCAGTCGAAGTAGAAAACGCCTAATAATTAGTTCCATGAATTTTAATTCCAAGGGTAAGTTGATTTAATTAAAAATGAAGCCATCAATAGCAATATTAAATACTGTAGTAGTAAAACTACTAATTGTAAATTAAGAAATAAATTGTTCAGTTTTACTATGTTTCGATATAGATAGACATTATATTTTTATATAAATTATGGCACATCTCAATTTATTAAAGTCCATTGGGCAAAATTTTTGAACATACATGTACATAAATAATTGATTATCTTAAGTTAGTGATTTGTTCGTTATGCATTAAAACCATAGATCGAATGAATTAAAAAAAACAGCATTTAGAATGGAAATAGAACACAAAATATTACCATATTGTTAGAAAAATCATGATGCTAAGCGGTTTTTAGGGGGAGTTTCCAACATGATTTTGTCCAAAGAAATTAACTATACGTCACATGGATTAATTCGGGCGATAATTGTCTAGCAAGGTTAAGGGCATAATAATCGACTTTTGATGGACATTCTTTATAATCAGCGTTAAAATATATTAAAACAGATGGAAATAACAGGAATTACGGGATTCCAGTACTGCGTTTTGTGATGGCCAGAAGATTAGAGTGGCTGACCTGCACCGTGTATTTAAAAAAAACAATACCTACACTTGTATTTGAAAATGTGATTGCACTGAATTAACCCCAATAAAACTATTTTTCCATGAATAAATAATAAATATTAGTGAGGACGGCGGCCACAGCATGCCTGTTGGATCATGGAAATACATTTGCTCAACGGTTCGGCGTTTGGATGAAAACACCTCTGAATCCACAATTTAACTTTTTTGGCACCTCTCGCAACGACAATGCTAGGCCAAATTTAACTTTTCAGAAAATCAGGAACGACGATAAAAAAGCCACACAATGTCAATTTCTAAAAATAGCGACCCTAATGTCCAGATGTTTGTATGCAATTGCGATGAATTTATTAAACACGTCGCCCTTACCTCTTTTTTATACAACATTTAAAAAAATGAAATTAATATTCAACAATTTTGCTATACAACCCTGAATGATTATGAATATAAAGAAATCATTTTTAAAATGCAAACTTCTTTTCGTCTCGGAATCACTAGATAGTTTGCATGGTAAGGAGCTAAAGTCTTTTTGACCTCAAACACCCCCTCTACTCTATTATAATCCGAATTGGACAACCCTTGCCCCTTGCAAAGTAGCAAAAAAAATACATATAACGTGTAGCTGATATAATTTGGATTAAAATAAAGACGTTTTGACCAGTAAAACGATTGAAATATGATGCATTATTGTTCCAAATATGTTCCATCCAAATTCTATGCCTAATTCTACACTTTTAGTGTCAATTTCAATATTTTCAAACATCGTCCTTAAATGATATTATTTCAAAAAATAATCACATCCTAAATTTATCTTAATTTTAAGGTCAGAAGTAAAATGCCATAAAACGTCCTTTATATTAAACATTGACATTATTCTATGTTATTTAAAAATGAGACGTTACTTTACATTAAAATTTCATTAACTTAAAAATGAAAATTGACCATCACATGCTATTGACATTCAAAATTACGTTATTTTTGTCCAACCAAATTAAGCAACGTCGTCCAGACCAAGGGAAAAAAGGAAAGTAGTCCAATTCGGACGAACCTATTGATAGGTATCCTTCGTGAACAACCACCCAATGGCTGCCATGGGTTTTAGGATCAAAAGATTCCCTTCACAACGTGCTCCCAACCTTTGGAGGATCCCATTGACTAAAACCAAATTTAACAGCATTGTACAGGTTTCTGAAAACAATGTGGCATTCAAATACTGCTTAAAAGATGCAATTAAGAAACCAAATTAAAACGTTCCCAGCATAGTCATAAATGCATGCATAAACTGCAAGTGTTAAACGTAGCCTCTGTATATCGCTAGTTCATAAACTCAAAGCCAAGCTCAGCATAACCTTGTTTTTTCGAGACATTCAATAAATAGGTACTTAAGAGCGTCGTGCCAGAGTCTTAGCAGCCTTATCAGGAGCGCCATAACTTCACCTATGATCTCGCATATAAACACTTCGCTTTGAAGCCCACGTAGTGCAGCAGTGCAACAAATCATCAGTAAATTTTATGAACCTTTTTTCTGGTTGGGTACATAAGCTACTGCAGATATCCATCAGACTTTTTTACTGCTCAGCTCCTATCTATTTTTTTTACTGCTCAGCTCCTATCTATTATCGAGCGCTGAATTTGACGTTTGATTTATGCCGTTTTCATCGCTGCCATCTAACACCTGTCTCAGAAATGCAGACATCCCTTAGAAATGTTGATAAATCACAGAGGCAGAGGAACTCCTAAATGAAGTACCTCAAGAAAGCAGGGCGCCACCTGGTGTTCTACGTCATCCTCGTCCCTATTTTCCTCAATTGAAGGCAAACACTGTTTACATTTTCCGTTGAAATGCCGTTGATCCTGCCAAAATACCCAGAAAACGAGTCTTGAGTTCAATGCTATCACCTGATGAGGATCAATCCTGATGAAGCGACAGAGGTGTTCGCTCGCAGAATGTCCACAAAACTAAGGCTTAAAGCAGACAGTAAAATATACTTGCCCTAAAAGCGAGGGCAACACCGCCACCGGTATAGGACATCTACAAACCAACGAACGTGTCTTAAAGAAAGACCATTGATTGATTTGCTCAGTGTCAACAAACTTGTTTATGGCCAACCTTTGAGAGTGGAAGATCCTGTTGATCATTAGAGTGATACCTAATGAAAGCCACACACGTACAAATAGTAAACCGTGTTAGCAAGGGGACAAAAAAAGCCCAGGAACCCAATAATGCTGAAAAAATATCACAAAGCGAGAAAACTCGTTCAATGTGAAGTCAACAAACTCATGCTTGACTGTGTCTTGTTAATCCCCGTTGTTTTTAAGAACTTCCACAGCTAGATTATCAGGGGATTCATCAGGGATTGGTAACTAGAGCTACGTCAAAAATGATTTTAGGATGTACAAAATATAAAAATAATATGTGAGAACATTCTAATAGTATACCAGAAATACCACGAATTAGACTTCTAGTTTATTGCAAGTATGTAATATATCTGAAATTATATTGTATGCAGAATATCTTTAAATACGTTCTGATGTATATGTTAAACTATTATAAAAACTACACAACACTTTTGTTTAAAAACTATATAATAAGTTTTTAAATTTTGCACCAGAGTATATTTTAAAATATTAAAAGTTTTCATTCATGATATCTCTGGTATATTAATGAGTATATTTTTGAAATATTTTGCCACATATCTTTTATATTTTCAAATAAATCCCAACATCATGTTGGGTAAGACGTTTTGTCATACACTATGGAAGACTCCCAGGTAGGTGGTAAAGATGGAGGCGTAAACCTCCCAAAACGTTTTGTTTTGGCAAGCATAAAAATAATTATAACGTGTATGCGCTGGTCTCATTTGAAGCGTGAAGCTCCGCTTTTGTTTACCGATACGGACGTGAAATTACCTCCAAAAATATGTGCGTTTTTAACGATATAGCGACGTTTTTCGCGCAATTTGAGTCGCGAGCTTGTACGAATTACAACGCCACGTTTCCATAATATCGTCGGTTGTAATTTTGAACACTTGATAGGCGAGGAAATGCAAAACATTAATGAGGAGAACCATTACATCGCTCGGGGGGTCACGCAATTGCGTGAAATGTTCCGGGCCTTGGACTGAGAGGAAACATTTTTGGTTTTCAAAAACCACACTGCTCCCTATTCGCAATGGCCAACAGATGTGGCACTCGTACCCCAGCCGGTACTCACGTACATTAAAAACCGAAGAATTTGTTAGTTTCGACATACAATTTTAGGGCCGTCCAAAACGGAGTCCCAGGTTGGTGAGAAGTTCATAAAAATGTCATAAAAGGTTGCTCTGTTAGCGTCAACGCCCTTAAAACGCGAATTTTTAAAGAAAAAAATCACCAAGTAATCTAAAAGTGCACTAAAACAGGTTCCCCCAGAAATAAAACTTCCCTGACTTCTTCAGCTTATTGAACTAATTTCCCTAACCAGCGATGCAAAATTACGAGATGCTAAAGAGGAATTCCCTAATTAATTGGTAATGTCACTATCGTGACTTTTCCATGACTTTCATGACTTTTTACGACGCATTCAGTGTAGAAACGTTCAGCTATGCGAAATCAAGCGTAATATTGATACGTTAAATTTCCTTAAATTTTTCAAAACAAATCACTATTCCCTGACGTTTTCCGGATAATTCCACGCCTTTTAAATTTCCTTGACAATTCCAGATTTTTCAGGTTTCCCAGGTCTGGGGGGAACAATGTGGAAGTACCTAAAACGTCTAGTATGTGACGTTATTTTATTGAAAATTTGAGGTAATTCAGTATGGAAATAATCCCGCACATGTTAGGAACATTTCAACATCAGTTTTTGATCCCTTATCATGTTCATTATGACATCCTTGCTGACCAAGGAAATTAACTTAATTTAGACTATCTGTTCTACACGAGACGATTGGGACGTTCATTATGGATAGCCTCTTTGGTATATCAATATATCATTACTATGCACATTTACATGTCTGTAAAACGCAGTTTAATCGATATATTGACCGCACTGTTGCACTGACGTCACACGGCCAGCACCCCATCACATTAGGTCGCAAACTATAGTTCCCATGATTCGTACTAAAATTTACAAAATTATATCCATGGCATTTCCTAACCAACCCGAGTAAATTTCCTCGATTTTTTAAAAGTAAAATTCTGTAGCAGAAACAAACATTAAAATCGGGTCTCATTTAATGGAGCACTATATTTTGTAAATGAGCACTATAAAATAGCACTATATTTTGTAAATGAGCACTATTATTGATCATTATTGTGTGAGCACTATTTACCGTAACCTAACCTTACCTAACCTAACCTTACCCAACCTAACCTAACCTTTAATAATAATATTTATATTAATTTATATTATGTTAATATTACGCTAGTGCTCGATCATTATTTCAGTAGTGCTCAAGTAAATTAATATAGTGCTCAATGAACGTGATAGTGCCCATTCCATTGAACAAACTACTCAATAAATTAATACCCATTAAAATCTACAGTGACATAAAGACAATATTTATGAATAACAAACTACGTATTATATCAATTTTTACAGTGCTAGTAATTTCTCGGAAACATGATGTATATGATTTATATCAAAGCTAAGATTTTAGAAAAACTTCACCAATCATGGATTTTATTCTACATTTAAATAAAATAAGTTTTAGAAATACTACAAGGTTCTCACCGAAATTAAATTCAACATCCCTGACTTTTTCATGCCCTGGGAAAATGTCCCTGTCATTATCAAAATTGTTTATTGAATAAAATGGAAACGATTTACCAATTACTGATATTTTTATTTATTATTTAAAACAATTTAAAGTGTGCTATGGAAAACAGGATAATAGGATCGTTTTTGCACTATCATAGACAATTCTGACTATAGCAATTTAAAGCTGACATTCTAGCTGATGGAAATTTCCCTGACATTTGCACGAATATTAGCTTCTGGTTGTAACGGAAAAGGGAAGCATCCAAGTAACAATGCCTAGCAAAATGCAAGGTGCTGAGTAATGCAACCAGTAGTTTTCCGAAATTAAAATTGCTACTTGAGGTACACCGTGCTACATCTTCCCTGTCGTTAAAGGGCAAACCTGCCGATTGGTAATTCGGTATAAAGAAATGTTGCATCCCAAAATAGAAATATTAGCTAGTTTCTCAGCAGGTCAATACCATTACCATAATATTTCCACTAGGAGCATGGTAACTATTGTTGGCACTTGGGTTACGCCCCCTTTCTTCCTTCGCCTATAAATGAAATAATTTCCAATTCAATTATTGTTTTTCCTAACATCATCGCGAGCCAGTCCATTCATTTTAATTTTCCAATATTGCCCATGTCATGTTGCAGGAACCACTATCTGCTCCTAGGAACCATTGTTCGGAGAACTGAGGCACATCCTATGTTTTTTAAGCGTAGGATGTATCCATCGAATTTCGATCAATAATTTCTGTAAAGCTTTTTGGCACAAGGACTATACATAAATTATAATGGGCATAAAAATGCTCTTCATTTTACGATGATCACTCATCACGAAACGTGGACGGTTGGTCAACGTTGCATTCGATGCTCGCTCTTGCATTTTAGCAGAAGAAGCTCCCGTAAAAAGAATACTATAATTTGGTTGGTGAATGATATCTAAAATAGTTTTTTTCATCAAATATAAAGTACTGTATATAAGCATAATTGGTGACAGTTGACATATTGTATACGTCCTAAGGACTTCAATTCAGCTAGGACAGAGTCCATCAAAAAACAGACTTGTTGACCCTTTCTTTCCACTATTATCGTCCGTATCGGACAATTCCTACCTCCCTCCCCCACCAACTCGTCACTTTATCGGACAGGATGGCGTCCATTCACAAAAATGACCTAAAAGATGTCATATTTACGTACATTTTAAAACATTAGTGGTCGTCAAACAGGTTTCACCCTACTGAGTAGCAAATATGGCACGCTCACAACAAAATTTGGCTGCCCACATTTGTTTAAATGAGTTTATTTTTGTGCTTCAATGCTAAAAGGCTGAACATATTGTTCAAATAATGCAATTGACACGCACATTTACACCCATTTTTACCACTTCAATGTTTTGTTTCGAAGGAGTTGTTGGTCAGCCTCTCAGCGAGATGGCCAGCGATATATAGGGAGGTCTAATAGCTAGCAATCGATAATTGGCTTCTGCCGCATTAGTGTTTACACCAAAGATTGGAAATAAAAAAAACTTGGCTGCATTTTCTAGGCTATATTCCGACCATGAAACGCCATAACCCACATAACAGTGTGTAACGCCCTGAACTATATAAGAAATAGAAAGCCCGTATATTTCTAATGAATCAGCTTATAAATTGCCCCATGTAACGCCTACAAAAACATATTGATTCGCATCAAATAACATAAAAATCGGGGCGATAATACGGCGAATGGCATTTCGATACCTATTTTACGCATCGGGTGTGGGGAATCCGTGCTATGGCGTATTAAGGGAAAACAATAGCATTTATTGCCAATAACTCACGACTATAACAGACCCAGGCAAGCACCCAGGGCTGTGCCAAAACGGATACAACACACAGAAAAAATGTTGATGTTTACCTCAGACGAGTCCCTGCATGGATGCATGGATTTAATGATCCGACCAAAAAGCATCATTTTAAATATAAATGGGTTAACATAAGCAATTTAGGGCTGCCAATGTAATCCAGGCACCTCAGAAAACACGTCGACCTAGTGCAATACATATCCAAAAATAGATGTCTGACAAGAATGCCAACAGAAAGAGAAAAAAAAGAAAAAAACGAATCCTTGAAAAGACAATTACGCCGTAAGGCAGCGTTGAGAAACCATCTCAAAATAAATAAACCATTAATACTTTCATCGAGGGCAGCTATTTATCTTTCAACAAGGGTGCTAGTCACTAAGCAGAAATCTTTTGAAAATGAATTGGCTTTAAAACATGATCGAACGTCCAAGATAGCCACACCAACAAATTATTTATGTGGCTTTGGCCAAATGTATTTTCAAAACTCCGTTTTTTCTATATTCCGTTCATCGCCCTAATTGGACAACCTTCTCCACCCTTCTTGCTCCGCCCCAAGTAGCACAATTGGTCTATAATACTGAATGGCGTTAGTTTACTTATGAAAGTGATATTTTCATTAGGAAAAGGACAAAAAACTGATGTCGTGATGTCCTTTATATTTGCAAGAGGATGCCCAACATGCAATTCCTCCCACATTGTTATAATTGCTAAATTTATTTCCCACGTGTATAATTGATTGGTCACTAGAGTCTGTGTTATTTTGTATTTTTTTTTAATCTGAACTTAAAAACCGTTAGGAAACACTATTTTAGGAGGTCATAAAAAGGTTTTTTTTTATAAATAAACGGGATTATTTCAAATTATGAAAAATACCTCAGACCCTAGGGGACGGCCAATTCTCAATGGGAAAAAATAAATTAAACAATTCCAAAAAAGTATTTGATTAAAAGTTGCGGAAATAATTTTTTTTGCACGGTGAGGATTTTTTGGCTCAACTGAGCCATTTTGACGTTTTTAAACAAATTAGTAAATTCGATACATGTAATAAGGACCAATGAGTGCCTTTATAGAACACGATGACGTACTTTCACAAAAAAATACCTAAAAATACTTAATATTGATAAAATTGATTGAGAAATGGCATTCTTCATTGTTGTTTAAAACAGGTCATTAGATTAGAAAAACAATAAATAAATATATGAGACAAAATTACGTCCATTGTGCCAGCTGGGATGAGTGGTTATTGCATGAATTACCAGGTCTGATGTCCGAAACTGCTGACCAAACCCTCTTTCATCCCTCCCCCAAATTCGGGCGTCCTTTAAAGATAGCCTCCAACAGGCGCATACATACGCACCTTTGAATTTTTTTAAATTATCATTATAATGTCAAATGTCTATGTTATAAATTTTGAGATTATAGAAAACCGAATTTGAATCCGGATCTTGAAGCTGAAACACGCATTTTTCAGGCGTCTCGATTTTCTAATCAGTCCATTTCTAAATAAGTTATTTTATTACAAATGGCGGATGCGATTTCGATTCCCAACGGCACAATAAAGTTGGCATTTTTTTTGCAGATTCGTAGTTTAGTAGAAATTTGCCACCAAGCTGCCATTGTTAATCTATAATAGCACACGGAACACGATGGTGTAAGCCTTTTGTTTGGTTTTTAGCGCATTTGTTAGGCAGCTATCAAATTGCCAAAAGATTGGATTCGCATTCAGAAAAAACAATGGAGTTTGGCTATGCTTAGCGACAATGATTGACTAGAAAAAAATTGGATTACACTTCTTGCGTAAGTGATTACATATAAAATACGAAAAACATGATTGAAACGAAACTGTACAAGTTTCCTGTCACCCGAATTGACACCGGTGGTGCTTACTCTCAGCTTTGAATAAGACGGAAAAAGTATAGATTTTGAATTTTTTATTTAAAACCTGAGTGTTCGCCCAAATAATTTGACAGATTGCCGTTCATGTTTTGCACCAATTTCGTTTCTTCTTACAGCGTCTGAATAATGCATCGCAACACCGAAAACAAACTACATTTGTATCAATCAGGAGAGGTTATGTATTTCATGCTTTCATTTTTTTTTGGGAGGGGGGAGCAGAAATCTGAAAACTGGAATACGAGATTACAATGCGCAATTTCTAGTTTGACCACAGTTTCCTGATAAACAAACTCCCGATGGCATTTTACACGTCCAATAACATCAATCATGTCAAATTCGCTGTAGAATCGGCGTCATCATAAATAACAATCACGGATTTAATGCTCGCAGCACACGTAAATGGCTAGAGGCCATACATTGGACACTAAATTAGGGGTTCTGCAGAAAGAACGTCCATCAAAACAGTGAATTTTTTAAAACCATAAGATCCTTAAATCTAGTCAATTTAATCCATCCCATGATCCTATCGTCCTATGTAGCTCAAATGTTCCAGACGGAAAAATGACCAAAAACTGATGTCAAAATGCTCCAAACATGGCCTTATATTTGCATATTAAATGACGACATTTAATATTAAAGAATATTTTTCATCGCATTCGACTTTCGATCTTATAATGAATAGTCGATTAAGGCTGAACCAAAATGACCTCCACCATTGTAAAGCTTGAAAAACGTTATAAAACCTCTGATGTCCATCTTTGGATGTTCCACTGAGAGACCCTAATGGACAACCGATTCTACAGGGGGGAAAATGAATTTTGAAAGTACATGTAATTGTAATTTTTTGAACAAAGGGCATTCAGCACAAATCACTAACAGTGGAAAATTACATGTTAATTTCAGTTTATTTTAGTATTTTGAAGATATAAAGAAACCACCATCGTCGATTTAATCAGTTATCTAATCAGACAGATTTTGATAAGTCTTATTGTTAGTGGTTTGCCAAACGCCTGTCAGTTCGTTATAAATATAAAACACTCATTCATCCGCCAATTAAGTCAGAGAAAAGCAATAAGAGAGATGTGCCTTAAAGTGTCTTAAGTAAAGTATGTCCGATTCAGAGGACAGTGGACTTTATGGGATCAAAAATGGTTGTTATGCAGGTTCTTTGTGACTAGTATGCAGGCAACTAGTATTAACCAGGTTTAAATCCGGGCAGAATCTGATCTGCAGTATGACCCTTCACAATCTACAGCAAAATAAAAAATAATCCACACGTTTTGTACCTGTTATTTTCGCACGCTATTTGTTTACTTTTAATCTATCAGGTTGGTAAATAATTAATAACGTAACGCACGCATTAGCCTAGATGGATGCCTCTATTGTTGCAGAAGGTCATATTATAGGCCTTCTTTCATGTAAAGTGTATCACAAAGTGTCAATATGCTATGTGTATGAACAGGCATGCAATCTCAAGCCCTCAAGGTAGGTCCCCAGAGGTTTGCGCATATTTTAGTTCAGTTGTAATACTTTTAAAGCGAATATTTCACGCTATTAGGCCTATAGAAGAAAAAAAATCTCACTTTTTTAAACACATTGTGTTTCAGCTGTTTTTAATACGTTGCAAACCATCGTCTGCAGAAGTGAGCAATCCCTATGAACATAAGTGCCATGCACAATTGCCTACATTTGCCTAATTCTGATTACATGTATAGACATTGTAGGATTTTGTTCGCTAAAAAAATTCAGTTTTCTAATTTTGGAAAGCACCATACTTTTCAAATCACCAGATATGACAGCTGCGCCAACGTCACTATTTGAGGTTGAAGGGGTAGAGGTTTTCAAAATTCGGACGGTCATGCCAGGGCTTGAGGGAGGTAGGAGTAATGCCATTAACGTTGGAATTCTCATCTAAAGGATAGCCTTTAGCTAAAAGAAATTCAATTTAGAAATGATGTTGGTGTCATCAATAATGCGGTTAACCCCCCAAACATACCCCCTCTCCATCTTCCGTTAGCTAAATTAAAACGGTTCAAAAATCGACTTTTTGATGCACGTTTTTTATGGATGCTTCGTATTTTGGGAAGAGCTGACAAATAATTTGGGCTTTAGTGCGACGACAACGAAGACCCGGAATTGAAACCAGGTGTCTGGATGACCCAGGCACACCAAATTCCTAGCCAAAAGTCCCGGCTGAATAACAGGCAGGAATTTTCCACTAGAAATGACGCTTGAATCTGGCACAGGCCAAGAAACTGAGTTATCTTTCGCCAAAAGCATTGCTGGAACATTTTATTTTTATCCCAGGGAAAACTGCAAGCATGGCACGATTGTTATTAGCTGCGTTTCTTGTAAGTTGCCCTAAGGAAAAAGATAATGCAGCAGCTCTATGTAAGGATTGAAAAACAGACGGAAAACGATGAACGCTGCTTGCTTATCTTGTAATTCTAAGATCGCAATAATGTGCATTTGGCATTAGTATTTACTAAGAATTATTCTAAGGTCCTATCGTCATTTGCGAAATAACTGTCGATAGAATTGATGATCCATCTCGGAATTTTATGTGTTTAATTCATGATCTTTCATTTGGACAATGAATTCATTTTATATAATGGTCTCAGAAGGGGTCTGGTTATCACTCGTCATCATTAACGTACCGATCAATTAAAAATCTTTAAAATTTGCAATATTCATGTACATTGCAATAAGCTCAATTATAATACCTTTCTAGTCAATTAATTGTCTAAATATGTGTATTGTCAATGCGAATTGTACGTAATTCAATCATTTCCCTCTTAAGTCTGGCCTAAAAGCAAGATGCAAAAAAAACCCACGCATAATTGGTTGCACACTAGGGTCTGAGTTATTTTTTATCAGTTCAAAATGTCCGTTTATCCATTAAAAATGTATTAAAATTGAAAAAAATCCGTTATGCAACCTCAAAAAATGGTATTTTCCTCTCAGTGAAACTTCCGAAAATGGACATAGGAGGTGAAATAACGATATTTTTCAAGTCTATTTAAATATTTTTTATCAATCAAGATGCCTTTTTTAAATTATAAAAATTAAAAATACGTTTTAAATTATAAAAATTAACTTAGGCCATAAGGGAGGACCTATGAATATAGAAATTATAAAATGTATTTGCAGCTAAAATGAGGCATCCTTTTTGACCGTAATCCTCCCCTGGCCTTTGAACGTAATCCTCTCATCCCATTTCTTTTCAAAGAAAAATACGTTTTCGGATTAAATGAAGACAAGATAGAATAGACCAGGGTATGAATCTAGCTTGGTTGGCAGTTAATTCGTTTACCATGAATGATCATCATCTTATAGAATTTGTGAATCCACTAATAGTGCGTATCTAATCATGAAGAAGTGAAACAGCCATTACAGCCATTTTGCTTGGCCAAGCAGTTGAAGACTCACTGGCCTAACCTTATCCTCCTATCAATGGCATACTGACTTATAAGGTTCGCTAAGTGCAGCGTTAACATTTAGCAGCGTGCACCTGATAGCCAGCGAAACGAATAGTGGAGTTCAATGTTCAAGGTAACCATCAGAAATAGCATAAACAAATGTGTTTTCGAAAACCTTGCACATGTAGGAGCAAGCTGGTATTATTAAACATTGAATTTTTGACGATGGCAAGGTTTCCTGCCACAGGGGAGTCTGGACCCCTGCATTGTTTGGAAAAATGCCTTTGTGGTACTGCAACAAAAGCATCATGCCTTCCAAGGAATTGCTAGAACTACTCTACAATGAGGAAAATAAGTATTTCAATACCCTACATTTTGGAAATAACTTAATAAATGCATAATTGCGTGTAATAAAACTTATGCTAGCATAAATAAGATGTAATTTAAAGAATTTCCTCAAATGTTCACTTGAAAACCTACGTATGTAGAAAAATTGCAAACGCATGGGAAACAAGTATTTCAACACATGCTTTCCTAATGTCGATTGGTATAACAGTAAAACCTCCGAATACCGGACACTCGCGGGACCGGACCTTTTGTCCGTTATTTGGAGGTGTCCGTTATTTGGAGGGGGGGATGGTAAATTTGTATTTTTGAAAAAAGAAAAAAACATCACTTAACGAAATGTCAAAATTACTAATTAAACTAAAGGAAGTAAATTTACTAACTTTGATTTATAATAGGAGTAAATGTTTCATCTCTTAGGGCCGGTTGCACCAACAAAACTTAAGGAAAACCATT